>JYFJ02003370.1:0-43216 GCA_000934665.2 Catajapyx aquilonaris | reverse complement strand
TCCTGAAATCATCATATCTAAAAACCTATGGGGTAGTTATATGATGACCTCATAAAATATTAATGCATCTATATCTCTATAGTGCAGAAGGCACTATATAATGACTAATGACTATGTGAGGAAACTAGCATTGTTCACGAGCTTCGATCGTTCCCACATGTGCCATATTCACATGATGTGACTCACTGAAGGATACTGAAAAAATTTTCCTATTACAAATACAATATTGTATATGGTGAGCCCTGCTTTAAAATTCCCAGGTAGTACGCTTGTATGGAATTGGGCTATAATTTCTGTACTTTTGTAGGCCTATACAGAACATTTTTATTTCACATATGCTGTATAAAATATTGTTGTTGCAAACATCCTTGCGAAACCACATCTGGTTTCTTATTGGCACAGCAATATTCAACCTTTCCTATAAATGCGATGACATATTATTCACTGGCTTACTGATACTACACAGCTCAGTTAGACTCTTATCATCACTGATTCAACATCGAGATGGCATCACTTCTGAGATACCTGGTTCCTGTGTTCTTCTTGGTCACTGCATTGATTGCAATGGGCACAGGAGAAGAGGAAGACTGTGAGCCAAACTTATGTCTCCAATATGTTGTATTATAAAATTATTATTATTTAGTTTGCTTCTGTGATGGGACTGAGACATACACACCTGATGATCCCTGTTATGAAACATGCCAGAGTCAAACTACTACCTCGAAGGACACAGGAGAAGAGGAAGACTGTGAGCCTAACTGATATACGATCACAAAGCTCTTGTGTTTCTAATATGCTGCATTATAACATTAATTCTCTTTTTTAGCTTGTGACTGTAAGGAGACATATCCACGCTCTGATCCCTGTTATGCACAATGCTGCAGAAACTCGACTACTGCCGTCCCACCCAAGGTATATACAACTCCACCTAACCCGAAGCCTAAGAAGCCTAAGAAGCCTAAGAAGCCTAGGAAGCCTAAGAAGCCTAAGCACCCTAACTAAGCCTAAGCAGCCTAAGCCGGTAAGAGTATTCTGGATTTCAAGGGTTAATGAATCGCTACTTCCCCATAATTATTATACTGTATAATCATATCTAAAGTAAGCCTTGATATGCCTTAACCACAAGTGATCACTCGTAATCGCAACAACTGATCCTATAAGGATACACTTAAAAGTAGAGTGATTTCTCTGCGCAAGTAGTTTAATGCCAAAATAATATTAGGCGGAATTTCTCTACAGTATGGTACAACTTTCAAAGGCAAAGGTGACCAGTGACCAGTGACCAGTGAGTGGCTCTCATATTGACCTTGCTCACTGCTTTGGGTAAAATTTTACTGCTGGGTGTTTATTGTGCATGATAGAAGGGTACCCCTTGTGAAAAACTATTGCGTCTGCCTATATACTTATAGGAAGCGAGCAATAAATTATGCTTACATATATGTACGGTATGTTTGTGATTGTAAAATAAGTACAACCTTAGGGCTGACAGAAGTAATCTAGTGGGAAAAAAATGAATGAGCTAATGATTGCGAATTATTTTCTTACAGAAATGACCGGAACGGACGATACCATGATGGACAAGACATTTAGAAGCTCTACCACAGAAATCCAATCGCACATTCTTGTTATTGATATGTTATAATTGGTACAATGTAAATTCAAACTTTCAGAATCTCTATTAAATTACGCATGAAGCCAAATTATTGCATCGCATTTTCCATTCTTATCCACATAATGTCATTGCTGATCTTCTGCAAAAAATATAAAAACTTAACCCCTTCCCTCCTACATCACTTAATGGACCTTTACAGTTTCGCCTCGACCTCGACATGATGACACAAATATCCGCGAATGAACAGATATGATGTTACATTGTTGTTGACGAATTCGCCATCAGCAATTTAAGACGGGTGCTAATTAATTTTGTAGACAGATGTGCGAAACTGCTCTCATATGAAGAGGTTGACACCCTGCTATGCACTTGTAGAATGCAATTTTTTCTGGGCGATTAAGGAGTTGCGTTGTATGGAAAATGAGTAGTAGTAGTAGTAGTAGTAGTAGTAGTAGTAGTAGTAGTAGTAGTAGTAGTAGTAGTAGTAGTAGTATTTATTTCCTTGATGCTTTCGCATATTGGAAAGACATCTCTCCCTTACATAACAATGTCCGAAAATTTCAGTTTTATTACAGCTTGTTTAAAGAATTTGTATAAACACCCTATGCGCCGGTATATCCACAAACAATTGGAATATTTTATCCGGGGGCACCCTTTGAAAACCTTCAATCTCCATTCTGGCTTCCCTAAAGTTAAAAAACAGTACTCCTCGGCTTCAATTCTTATCTTGTAGTCATTTACCCACAAAAATTTTGATCCATTTCTTAAGTTTGCAACCATCCGCACCAGATTTATTACCATCCCTGAGTGCAAGTACATTTCCTGTGTGTATCCATTTGATATCTCTTTATAGTGCTTATAGTGCAGTGTAGCATTCAGTGACTTCTCATCGATGTCTATAGTATTTTCAATAAAGATCGTTACCAATTCCTCTATATTAATTGTCCTGTACTGTAGCAACCAATCTTTCCACGACACTCTTGCGACCTGCAGGAGTTTATCCACTTGCTCTAACCACCCCACTTTTGGACTCGCGCCATTTCTGCATAAGTACTTCTTGACCCAGCACACTTTCCACTGGTTCCTCCGGCAATTTCCGCAAATTTTTGAATACTTGTACCGATAAAGGCCTCCTACCTGATTCAAACCGGACAAAATAATTTGCACTATTTTTTGGTAAGGCCATGTATCTTTTCAAAAAGTACCGTTGAACTTGGTCTATTTCGCCCATATAATCTAATGCCCACAGGTGCGCGTTGTACACTACCGCTGGGGTTACCTGCGATCGAACATCAGCAAAGCTGCGTTCATGTTTCTTATTTTTAGTCTCACCAGCGAGGGCCACATAGAGTTAACTATTTGCTTTCCTTTGTTTACAAAATAACTTGCTGCCCTATTAAATACGCCTGAGGAGGCTATAACACTCCCAAGCTGCTCCCAAGTACTTATATTCATTGACTATTTCCATCTCTTCTCCATCCCAATAGAACTTTAATTTACCAGGCAAACGGCCTCCTTTTCTGAAAACCATTACTTTTGTCTTGGACAAGTAGTTTAGATGCAGTTTATTTTTCTTTAAATATTTCTCAAATAAACAGAGTTCTCTTTGTAAATATAATGGATGGTAGGCTAACATCACTATGTCGTCAGCAAACTGTAAGAAATTTATTTCCTCTGTTCCTGGTCCCACATTATGTATGTTCGCCTCCAAAAATAACTGTTTCATGTCAGACATAAATAGATTAAATAATACCGGACTCAAGGGTTCACCCTGTAGCACCCCCTGCGTTATAGGGAACTGCTTATTATTTTCTTTCGATACGACCTTTGCCTCATTATACAAATTCATTAGCGTTTTCAGAAACTTATTCCCACTAACTCCTATTGAGAGTAATTTTGCAAACGATAGCTCATGATCCAATGAGTCAAATGCCTGTTTCAAGTCTATAAACGTTGCATATAATTTCCCTACTTGTTTACTTGTATATACTTTTCAATCAACATATTTAAGATAAAAATTAAATCTGTGCATGACTTCCCCTTTCTGAAACCTGCTTGAGTCTTAGGGAACTTTTCCTGTTTCTCCGCCCACGTAGACAATCGTTTCACTAGTATCGTTGTAAACAATTTTAAAGTATGGTTTAACAATGCTATAGGTCGGTAGTTCTGAGGATCGGCCGGATTCCCTGCCTTGAATATAGGAATTACATTATTTTCGCCCATGTAGCCGGTATCTTGTGCGTCTGCAAAATATTGTTGAATAGTTATAACATTATCAAGTGAAGCTGAAGGGATTTAATTTTTAACAGCTCATTGGGTATATTATCCGGACCCACCGCTTATTATGCCTCCAATATGTTGTATTATGAAATTATTATTATTTAGATTGCTACTGTGACGGGACTGAGACGTACGTATACACCTGATGATCCATGTTATGAAACATGCCAGAGTCAAACTTCCTCAAAGGCCAAAAGGAAGTCATCCCACCGTCCACGAAGGTAAGCGTTTACTGATACAGTATACTGATATGTGCCTATGGCGAATGATCATGCGAAATCACCACTGCTTTCAGCATACACTTAACAGTAGGGTGGTTAACTCCTGCAACAATTCATACGATGCAGTAGGCTAAGTCTTGAACTGGGGAATGCCATTATAATTAGCTCTTGGGAATGTTCAGTATGCACCACACGGTATATAACTGTGGAACATTGGTACCACAATTTTTACATAAATACGAGCACATGATTGTCAATATATTAAAATTGTTGTTGTAGCGTATGTGTCCCCCACAAAACCTACGGGGCTGATATAATTGGCCTAATGTCATAGAAATTAATGACTAATTGATTTTATTACGCAGCATGCTCTTTCAGGAACAAATGGAACGGACGATGAACAAGAAATGCTGGACAATGCACTTAGAAATTACTACACCACCGAATATTAATTGCACATTCAGGCCATTTTTATTGGCACAATGTAAATTCAGACTTTCAAAATAATTAACTAGAAAGCCTTTAATAAATCCCAATTAGGCCCACTGCATTACTAGTATACCACCCTAATTCACATAAATATGGTTGTTAAAGTGGGTAAAAATTTTAAACTTACCACATCTACGTATGTTACCATCAAAGGGGCCTTTACACGCACGCGAGACATTGTTTTCCTGAAACATGAATAAAACCATTGGAAATAAGTTATGTTTAGTTCTGCTTGTTGAATTTCACCTTCTACAACTGCAGAATCTTTCATCTTCACCGGATGCTGAGTGACTTTCATCATGAGAAGATTTTAACTTCCTTCGACCGACTTGTTTCCATCATCTCCTTTTCAATTATTTCTCAGTCTGGCTTCCTCCAGTTCCTTATCTTTCATCATGTTGCTCCTCCATGTTTCCCCTGTGAAATATTATTAATTTGAGTAATGAGGATCCTGCCTGGAGCTGTTGGAATTTGAAAATTGCGCAAAAAGGTTACCTCGGGTTACCAGATGGCGCTCAGTTACACAACTCCAATTTTATTTAAATAACATTACATTACACAAAAAACATGAAATTGTACGCACAATTATATTTTATCCAAATTATTGGTCAAACATGCTGATTATAAATCGAACACGTTGGATGATCTGGCAACCCTGCTCCGGCATTCCAAGATGGCGTCGAATTAATCTTCGCAAAAATATTGTTCCACGAATATTTTTGCAGTAATTTCGCCCAATTTTACAAGTTTTCTCTAACCACAAGCCGACTCTAGGCCTATTGGACGAAGGCATATTAATTCTAGGTAATATATTTTGTAATTTCAGTCAGTAAAATACAAGTTGGTCAGGTTTTTTGAGATGTTCCTGTAAAACTCACATAAAGAAACGACAGAAAATAAGAAGAAAAGAAAATGCAATTATTCTGAATTGTCACTTGAAATAATCATGTATGTACGTACACATTGAGTCATGTATGTAGCCTACATACACATTTAGTCATGTATGTAGCCGACGTACACATTTAGTCATGTATGTAGCCTGCGTACACATTTAGTCATGTATTCAGTGAATACTAATGGACCAACCGGTGCTGGTCATAATTTTGAACCAATTATTCTTGGAACCAGTTTCTAATAATTCATTTGTACAGGCGACAATCACTAATCAGAGATGGCGGACGTACGTGACATTTTGGAGATCGAGCTCCCTGCAACACCGGAAATAACCAAGGAAGCGATAATCGGAGGGGCTCCGAAGAACCGTTCTAAGCAGAAGAAGATAACCGAGGTGATCCGTCGGCCTGAAGGAATGCATCGGGAGCTCTACGCACTGCTGTACTCTGACTCCACCGGGGCCGATCCGCCTCCATTGTTTCCCACCACAACGGGCCCCAACAACCGGGCGTACAAGCAGGTCAAGGCTCGTCTTGGCATGAAGCAGGTACGACCGTGGAGGTGGATGCCGTTCACCAATCCGGGAAGGAAAGACGGAGCCATTTTCCACCACTGGAGACGAGTCGCGGACGAAGGGAAGGACTACCCGTTCGCAAAGTTCAACAAGCAGATACAAGTGGTATCGTACTCGGACCTGGAGTATCAGCAGTACCTTCATGTCGAGGGATGGACCAGGGCGGAGACGGACCACCTGTTTGACCTGGCCAGACAGTTTGACCTCCGGTTCATCATTATTCAGGACAGATGGGATCGAAATAGGCTAGTTTCCATACCCTCTGAAACCGAAACATTTTTATTAAACCAGTTCATTGCAGGTTTAAGGATCGGAGCGTTGAAGACCTGAAGGAGCGATACTATGATATTCGTAACATAATCAACCGCATCCGTGCCTCTCCGGAGACCTCCACTGGTCGCCAGTGGGCGTACGATGCGGCTCACGAGCGGCGGCGTAAGGAGCAGCTTCGTCGGCTGTTTGACCGCACTCCGGAGCAGATCGAGGAGGAGCAGCAGTTGCTGAATGAGTTGAGACGCATCGAGGCCAGGAAAAAGGAGAGGGAGAAGAAGACGCAGGATTTGCAGAAGCTGATCACCGCTGCGGACAGTCAGGTCGACTCCACTGGGCAGAGGAGAAGCGATAAGAACAGGAGCGGCAGCAGTGGCAGCAATAAGAAGAAGGCGCAGAGGCAACCCAGGACCAAGCTGGATGGAAGCAGCGGGACGGTGGATGTCGCCGGGATAAAATTCCCAGACTTCAAAGCTAGCGGCGTATCTCTCAGGTATTGTTGCAGCATGTGGCATCGTATCGCATTATTAAAACCATCATTTCAGATCACAACGGATGAAGCTGCCGTCTAGCGTTGGCCAGAAAAAGACAAAAGCGATTGAACAACTGCTACAAGAGCTCGGCATTGGTTAGTACAATGTTAATGTTTACAATTTAAATGGCTAATCTTTAAAAATCGTCTGCAGAGCTAAACCCAATGCCGACGGAAGAGATCTGTAACCACTTCAACGAGCTCCGCAGCGATATGGTCCTGCTATATGAGCTGAAGTTAGCCCTAGCCACATGCGACTTTGAGTTGCAGACGCTGAAGCACCAGTACGAGGCATTTGCGCCAGGACATACCCTGCACATACCTGCAGTGCTATGCGGAGGTATGTCTGTCCCCGCAGGAGGAGCAAGCCCTCCTAAGGACGGAGCAGGAGGAGAATCACCCACGAAGAACAAGGCCATCTCGGAGTTCATCGATGTGGTTGGGACAGCAGGAATGCCCAGCGTAAGTCTCACTAATTACTTACAAGTACAGTACAACATGTAAGTAACTCATTTTCATTACAGCGCAAAAGAAAAGCAGCCCTGGAGCAAAGTAACGTTCTGAAAAAGTTGAAGAATCGCTAGTTTAATTGACCTGTACACTCAAATAAAACTTTACATTCAAAATGCACTCATGTCTTGACTCATTTGATGCATCTAAGCCTAAAAGCTGCATCAAATCTGCAGTCATTTAATGTACAATTGATAAAATTTGCCTCTCACTTAATACTACACAATGGTTTCCTCTTCAATCCTTGTCAATTCATTAACTGCGATATTACCAACTCAAATTGCTTCGGCAACACTCAGACGTGGTGCGAAAATCTCCAGAAGTCAACCTGCACGTCCACACACTGCTTTTTGTGGAATTTGTACGACGCGGGCAAGTCAAACCGCAGCTCTGCAAGTACTTCCGAACTAACGCCCCACTCCTTAGCGCGCTTGTGTATGTGCGCACGTGTCGACGTCTTGTGCAGCGAGTACACCGCATCACTCGAAATGTCCAGCGCACTTTTCAAAAAGAGCATATCAATTCCTGTGTTTTTCTTGGTGCCAAACGGCGGATTCATAACCACAGTATCGAACCGGTTATGAATCCCGCCACTTGTTACATCACACATCACAAAATCAACGTTATCGTCATCGCAATTGTCACGTGACACTGTGAGTGCCTCAGCATCTATGTCAAACCCGACGACAGCCCCAGCACCTAACAGTCCACACCCAATAGTCAGTACTCCACATCCACATCCCAAGTCCGCCACCACTTTGGACTCGATATCACCGTACTGGGCTTGTATGGTATGAAGCATGCAGGCGGCTATGTGCGGCCTAGTGGCGTACTGTTCAAGCTGTACTTTTGGGCTTGGAAACGTCGCCACAGCCTGAAGCCGCGACTCCAGTTCTTTCAACCGCATACAAGCCATCACTTGCGATCTTCTAATCGGGGCAGCACCGGAAGTATCAGGTTTCCAAAAGACGACTCTTGTCCGATGAAGTATCCAAACGATTGTCCCTGAGCATGCTGAATAGCTGTGCGTTGAGCTGAAGACATCATGTGCGACTCTGGCGTCGTGTACGGCGGCTGGATAAGTACAGAAATTGCATGACTCTCATTAGATAAAATGACGCTGCAATACAAACCATTCCGGCTGAAATGTTAGTAGTGGGTACAATAGGTGTCGAATTAAGCGACGGTGCGGCTCCTTGCTTCAGCAGAATCTGCTTCTTCATCTGAAGTTCCTCCAGAATCTTCCGGTTCTGCATCTCTGCCAATAAACAACTTTAACGCTACAATTCATCACTTCTAATCACTGGAAAATAATTAACATTAGTCCCCAGCATAATTAGAACAAGAAAAAGAACATATATTTCCACACCTTGCCTTGCATTTGGTGGCTGGAAAGCCATCGTTTAAAATTTTTTCCTTCAGTACCCTTCTCGGGGCTGTAATACAACAGCCCAAATTATCCTTCAGAAACTGAACGACTCTTTAAAAAAAATAATTTCGAAAAAATCAGTTCAGAATCGAACAAAAGGGGCAGCCATTTTGAATTCGGCGGCCATTTTGGGAGAGAAGCCATATCAGTCGCCATTTTTGGAAGAGAAGCCATATCGGGTCGCCATGTTTGTTTTTTTTTTTAAGTGGGAGAGAAGCCAATCGAGTCACTGTGTCGCCATAAAAGTTTGGCACGCATTTTAGGTCAAGTTTTGCACAATTTTTATTTGGCACAAGGTCCTGCCCACAAATTTGGAGCCGTATTGATTAGGGACTGGATTGGACAAGCCTGCAGTTTTTGTGTGGATGACAGAAGGTGGGCAGCAGCAACATAGGTTGGTGGTCATAATCAGTGATTAGTGCAGGTAATTCACATGTGTACATACTTTTCCAGAGCTGCAGGATGATTACGCCAAAGTTCAAACTTGATCAGGACGATGAATCAGTCGTTATTGAAATATATGCTCCGTGCGCTAACATGAAGGCGGCTACAGCTTATGCCGAGGACAACACATTTTGCTTCTCGGCGCAACCGTACTTTTTGAGGTAAGCTACGGTACAATTGCGGTATCCGTAGTGTCTGACCTTTCCATGCTTGCAGGCTAACACTGCCAGGAAAAATCCAAGGAGATCCCACATGCACGTATAATGATAATAAGTATATTTTCACGGCTGAAAAGGCCACGAAGGGTGAGTTTTTTCCGAATTTGAACATGCTGACGACGCTATTGGACACCAGAAGAAAGTCTGCTGCAAAACCTGCCATTGAAGTAGTCGGTAAGTGATTGAGCAACAATCGTCAGATATAGATTTACACCAAATTTCGTGTACGTTCCAGAAAATGGGGACGTATCATCAACTAGTGATGATGACGACTCGGAGTTTGACTGGTTCGCTGAACAGGAAGTTCCTGAAGATGTTATTTTGACTGGCGCAAAGTACGGATTTGCAAATGAACGATCTGGACTATTGGGTCACTTTCAGGTGGGCTGGTAGATTGAAGTCCTTTTGCAGATTAGTGTAATTAACATACACAAACTGATGTAACAGATTGAAAGGTCTTACTCTATTTTCTATTTCTAGGATGACCTTTGGCAAGTGGTGGACATTGGAGGGCATTGTGAGCAGATGACTCTGGCGGAGAGAAGACAAGAGAGGCTTGCCAAAGAAAAATCTGATTTTGATAAAGAGCACTACCTGGCAGACTTCTTTGAACTGGATGAAATTACACCGCTTTTAGAGTACAAAGCACCGTGGGAAAAGATATTGAAAATTGATCCTGCGTTAAGGGAAGAAGAGTTGGGATTTACCCCTGCGGAAATGGAGCGCATGTTGCAGTTGAAAAATAGAGAGTATTTGCATGACTCGACAATGCAGCAGGTGTTGTACTTAGGAGTGGTAGACATCATGTATGCATTTGCTTACAACCACCGTGTGTCAGAAGGCGAGAACCATGTCGAATCAGCCTGGAACATTACGAAACTGAGCTCAACATTGTCGTGGTTTGAGGTATGTTCCATTATTCAAATTTACAGTACCATGTATATTAACGATCCTTCATTAGTCTTTCAGCAACATTCAAGATGTTGTCATTTCATCCATCCGAAGAAGCTTGGCGTACCCTTTGTACCGCAACTGGGCCCTGGCACTTAAAGTATTGTCGGACACTGAGAGTATTCTTAGGCTTGGGAAGCAGTATGTACTTAAATGCCTGCTAGAAATATACACCCTTTTCAATGAGAGCGAACCACGATACATACTGAACCAGTTCTACCTGGATGACTACTGCGTATGGATTCAAAAGTGTTCGGATGCCAGGCTCCTGTCACTTGCAGACTCCATATCTCAGGTACGAGGTTTTGATGGTGTCTTTTGTAGGTAACCAAACTAAGCTTTTTGTACGGAGCGTACACAAATTTTATGGAATAGTCAAAAGGCGCTGATTTCCCCGCAAAGTGCTATATGTCGGAAACTGTTTTATTAGTTGAAGGTCTTGCTACTAGAAATTGCTTTTCTCTTGTCAGAAGAAGGTCGTCAGCTAGATTGGATTACTGTACAGTACATTATGTGTTTCCTGTTTTCACTAGCGATTGATCTGTCCTTGGCATTACCTGAGTTCCTGATCAATGGCATCGGAATTGTATTGACTGTAATGTAAACGTGTTGTGCAACTGGAACGGAACCGTGACTTAATTTTGAAGTAGACAGCACTGGGGTTATCCCTAGTAAACTATCGATCAAACTGAGTGCCTTTCACAATCATTGTGACAAGAGGTTGTCTCTCTGCCAAATGTACACAATCATCTGTGAACCTGCAAAGGCTATCATAAGTAGTGAATTTTGTTTTCATGTGAACCATGCTATATTTAAAGTGTTCTTTCATTGTCAGCTGTCAATTCAGAAGAAGGATGTGGACTTGGACTTGCCTGAAGTAGAAGCAGAAGCTTGCGATCTTGTTGCATCCCAGCAGTCATCCGTTTCGACCGTGGCAGACTTGGAAGAGCAAGTGTCTCGCTTGCGTCTTCGATCCGGCTCCGAGAGCGGAAGCAGTGGCAGCGAGAGCTGTGATAGTGACAGTTACGAAAGTGACAGTGAGAGTACAAGTGAGAGTGACACGAGTGACAGCAGCACAGTCACGCCATCTGGAGCTAGTGATAGTGAATCACTGGATTCAGATGACTTAACCGAATCGGAAGACTGAACTTTGGCACCCTTACATTTTCAATGTGACAAAAAGCTCGAATGAAAAAGGACAATAAAAGATATAGTAAATCAGGTCACTGCTTCTTGATGGACCTTCCCCTTAAACCAACTTTTTTTCTCTCTCTTTCACAAGCTGGGAGGCAACTTTCTGGATGACTTCCAAGAGATTTGCTTGGCATTTTCCAATATCGACCTTTGATTTGGTGGTTGGAGCGGAGGAGGGATGAAAATAAAGGAGCCGGGTTCTTTGGAATTGCCTCGACTTTTTTCAGGCATGAAAGTGTGACAGTGATGTCATTTGTCCAAAAAGGGCTTGAACTGTAAGAATGAAGCAGACCTTTTCTTTCCCCTTTAAAGTACTGTGTGGGTAGCGATGCAGCTAGAACGGCAATTAACTCTTGCTTTACTTCAAATATTGTTTATTAGAGATTCGCATGACCCGCTGCGGTACCAACACTGGAAATAATTATCATAATTCATGTTACTTCCTCTACGCAGCTCAGGTGTGACATCATCGCAACACGTTATCTTTGTACGGATGTGGTTGCATTGTAAGTGTCATACGTCGCAGATAAACGTGTAAGGAAGCCCAGTTATAAATCCGAAAAGCAGAGCGCAACCTTAAATCATTCAGAAAAGTCTTCCGTGTCATGGGCAAACATGCAAGATTTCATCATCAAGAAAAAATAAAATCACGAAAGTCCCACACAAAAAAATTATTATTACCGGTAACGTGCACTTGACTTTTGCGACACAATCACATGAAAAGGGTTGTGATTTTTGATAGATCCATGTCAATACCACACAAGCAAATAGTGTTTGGCTGTCACTGGCAACCAAAAAAAGTGAAGCCATTCAACCCCATGAAAATGTCAAAGAGCGTTTTCTCTCCCATTTGCGTGTGCAAAATAATCGCGCGCAATTTCAGTGTGTGCATAATGTCCTTTTTATTCTGCTTGCTTTTGCTCTATTGGGTTATAATGTCTTGTGGGGGGGGGGGGGGGTGACTATACAGCTCGATATGGAAAATCTCGCGTGATTCTCAACCACTTTTTGTCATGGTCGTTTTATAATCCGCGAATGGAGGTAAAATAGCGGGAAATATCTGCCTATAATTGCACGGAAAAAAATTGCAAAATATTAATACCGCACGCAATTTTTTTTTGCTCTGTACATATTGACTGATTTCAGCATGAAAATTATGCAAAAGAAAAATTGCATGTCAAATCCCAGAAAATCAATATTAAGTACCATAAATATTAATATGCAATAAATATATCATTTTTTTCCTGCTCTGTACATATTGGCTGATTCCTATTTTCAGCATATTTTATTTAAAAATGTGGCATGTCTCCAGAAAATCAATGTGAAGTACGCAAAATATTTAAAAAGTTTGTTTTTTTTTATGGCAGGGTTGTGCAATATTGAAAAATCTTTATTGTTACATAAGCTAACGACACGCAAAGAAAAAGACCTTCCGTGATTTCTAACAACAGTATATAAAAAAAGAGGTCTGATTTCACGCCCAATGTCATGTTTTATGTCATGTTCCGGCTCTTTTTTTTAAAGGGACAAAAACCGCAATTTTCCAATCGATTCATTTCGATCGTTTTTTTTTTTGTCTCTGTTCAAGAAGAAGGTCATGGTCATATCCTGTACATCCTCAAAAAAATGTGTATGAACCAATATTGCGCACTTTTTTCCCCCTAGTTTCTTTCAGTGCTCTTCCTGGCCTTTCTATTCGCGTCATTAAAACAAGGTTAATTAATTTTGCAAGTCGCGTGAAAGGCAAGCGAACGGAAGACTTCCCCATTCGAAGTCTATTAATAATTCTGCCAAAAAATTACGCCATCTTTTTTGGCCTATTGTGTAAGACAGTCCGCATATTATTTTCACATCGCTTCTCATTAGCCGATCAAAATGTTTTCAGACTTTTTTTAAACCAAATATATGGTCAACACGAGTGACTTTGCGCAAAATGGACACTTAAATTATTTTTGTCGTGATGTCTCCTTGAGGGTACAGTACTGTGCAATAAAAAAAAAATTATTGCAATTTGGAGAAATCATGTGTGTCGATGGGTTTCATTCGAGGAAACTGCACTGATTCGATAAGGACTATAAGTTGGTGTTTTAGAGAAAATAATTGGTGTTGCGTGACTTTCAGTGCACGTGAAGGTTTTGTAACCCACGCACTCAAGAAGTCTCAAGAGAAAGTGCGATTGGTATGATTTCTCAGGAAGATTCAAGTGTACACACTATAGTACTTTTTTTTTTGTTACGAAAGAACAAGCCTAATCGATCAGATCGTTGCGCCGATTTCGGACCCAACAAATGTCAAGGTCCCGTCAAAAACCGATTCCGGTTTTTAATTCAGTGTCGTGTCCAGTTTCGGCTGAGTAAGCGGTTTAGGGGGGGCAAAAAAAAATGTGGCATTACCGCGTACCAAGTTAGACAACCTCTCGGGATGCTATGAATTTAATCAAATTTTAAAATTCACTTTTGGACCTCCCAAAAAAATCACGCCCGCTCCGTTCCCCCCACGAGGATTCAACCTACAAAACCGTATGTTTCACTGTCTAATTCAAGCTGCACGTAATATTTCAAACCTTAAAACCAGCAGGGCGGGCAATGAAAAATCGTGGTGATTACGTGAGTAATTACACCGGCTGGAAGTGGCGGTTATCCTTGTCTCTTATCCTCAATTAGATGGAGCGGACAAAAAAAATAAAAAATAAAATAATCGACGATTTAATTCAGATGCAGAACTTGGCACATTATGTGCAGGCTGATTATCTCTCGAAAATTTGGGGAGGGGTCCTGTAAGTGATTAGTATTATCGAAGCCTGGTTTGGAAGGGTTGTACAGGGTGCTTCATAATGATATATAGACAAATTTCTAGAGTAAGATAGTGAATATACAGCATAACTTATCCTTAGGTATGTACAGGGATATTCCCAGCAACACCTTATTTTTTTGTCAGTATCACATATTCTTTGCTTCGTCACGTACATTTTGTTGTGGGTCAATACACGTCAATACAAGCCATGCAGAGGCCTCTAATGTCGTTTTATGTCCCAAGCACACACAACCTGGGCTGAAACCTCTAGCGGATTTAATACCGGGCGTTAGACCTGATGGTTTCCTAATTTATAATTTATAACAAGAGCGCTACCTGAAAATTAAAGAGTGAGAGAGAAAAATGGGTATCTCTGAAGGTGTGACGCAGTTCGTCAAAATGTAGGATTCTAATGAAATTATGCTGCAACTTCCACTGCAAAAGCAATGTTTTATTCAGAAATGGGCCTACAACCTACTCCAGATGAGAAAGCGCAATTTTTTTTTTAAAAAAAAGGGAGAAAAAATTGCACAAACATGGATGGTAGCCAGGTCAAACGAAAATATTTTTCCATGAAAGTAGGAAAAAGTACATATCGTTTTGCACTACTGGACAATCCGATTCACTGCTCTTATTAATGTGGAATATATTTTTGTTGCAGCATAACTGCGCACTTGTTACAATTTGCTGGTGCCGCCCCGAAATATTGCAGTCGGTTTTGTCACATCTTTTTTTAATATCATCATGGCACTGAGCATAATAATGGCACAATTATGCAAACACGCATAGGGCGTAGGCTTTTAGACATAATTATATAGGCATGAACTTTGCATGAATATGACATCTGCACACATACAAATGCGCAAAATTGCACCATGCAGTCGTGACATCCGAATTTGCAGACTGGCGAAATTCAACTTCACATGGTGCAGAGTATAAAGAGACGTCATTGTCTCGCAAATGTTCAGGAACACTATCACATTTTGACGGAGGAAATTGAGCGAATGAAAAGCCATACAGGGTGTTTCGAAAAGGTTATAGAGCCCGAAAATTCAGATAAATTCTAGAGGATTTGAAACACCCCCTGTGCAGTTTTCTGCCCACGCGGATATTTGGCAACATATTGGGGGGCCCGCCCACAGTCGAAATTCCCATCGATACGTAAGCATGTCTTGATCCAGGAGACACTCTCAAAGCGTCATCCGCAGAAGTCAGAAAGCTCATTTCATTCAGGTGATGTCCTTCCCCCCATGAGATGACATCTGGACACAGTTTCCTCCCCATCCCACTTCCCTCTGGTGATAAAGGTCAGGCCTACATCATCAAAAAAAAGCAGCATCCCAGGTACAGGACGAGAGATGAATTCAATGTGTCCGTCGCAGTGTGTACAACCATTGTTTATTGTACAGAATGGTCGGTTCCGAGAGAGTGTGTTGGGACATGTATGGGGTAGTGCTAAATCCATTAAAACCCTTTTTAGCACTTCCCGATCGGATCATGCGGATTAACTAAATATTTCCAAGTGGAAAGATGTGCTTTTTGGATACAATTGAGGAAAAAGCAAAATGGCTATTTTCCAGACGCACCGAAAAAAAAAACTCGTTTCCTCGTTTTATATAGACTATACATTATCCGGGAGATGAAAGTGCGCACAATAGACTCTCCTTTTCTCGAATGACCTTACATTATCAGCATAGGTGAATGGCGGCGCTGACATTTTCATGAAATCAGACCTGCTTCTAAAATGAACAGCCCCATTGTTGCACCTGCTGAGATAAACAGCTGGCCAAGAATTGCTTTCTGGCTGCCCCCCCTTTTTTTGGCCAGATTTGGACTGGACACAAAAACCACAACCTCCGTTTTTTTAGACTCTATAGAAAATGTATGACGTCACCTCGACCTTTTTTGCTCGTGGCTCTTACTTTCGTCGCCATTAATGTCCTCCTAAAGCAGCGGTATAGCGGTCGGTGGCCTCCTGAAAAAAAATATAAAAAAAAGGAAGCTAGAAAACTTTTATACTGTTGCACTGCGACATTGTTACCGCTCCAGTTAATGACATCTGAGAGTTTCCTTCAGAAAATTCCTAGGAAGTGTTTTTTTCTCTTCTACACGACTGTACTTCCGCAAGCTGTCTCTCTAATTACGACCTCTCGCGCGTCCTCCGATAAGATAAGTGGCCATTACTGCAGAGGCCCCAACTCCAGACCCATTTTACCCCCGGAATGTAAAGCCCAAGCACTAAAGGCATTGTCCCAGTCCCCCCTGTAGTTCCAGGGAAGGAATTTATGGATTGTTTACTCCAGCAACATGGCCTGTGTTACGTCAGATTTGTGACGTAACCGGTTTGGAAGATGACCCGGTGGGTCATTGACCAGAATTTACTATTTTTTTTGGAGGCGTGTTTGTGGCGGATTTCAGTTACTTCAGCTGCGATGGGCCTCTGGGCTTCTCTCTGAATAATTCAGTGTCCTGATGAGAACCGAAATAACAAATGGGACTCCGAGGGTGATAAATGCAACCCCCCCGGATATTGTGCCCCTGGCAAATGGCAGTCTCAGGGATTTTGGAAGGAGTGGATGTAGAGGAAGCATTATTGCGCCTGATGGTGATTACCTTATTGCCAATCCACGTTTACAACCTTTATTTCCATTATAAACTGAACGTCGTTAAAAAAACGTCCTAAATGTTGGGTATTTATACGATTCAAAAGAGTGCGGTTTTCGGACTTTTTCCTCCCGTTCATACTGTATATGAGAGATAAATTTTTTTTAAAAACGATATGCGAATATGTCCCTTTTTGAGTCTGAAAGGAAATAACTTGTTAGTGTAAGCACCTGGAGGAAAAGATTGCTAGAGTGGGAGCCATCTAAAAGAAAAATAGTTCTCGAAACGTGTAGGGGGCCCCACACAAAAACTGGCCTGGAGAAAGGCACAATATCGGTGGCAATTTCCCCATCTAGGAGTTTTGGGGGAAAAGGGGTTTCGATCCATACCACCCCCCCGACCAACCTCTCTAGTCTTTTTGCATGAGGACGCAACGCCTACGTCACCCTATTTCCGATAGACTCAGCTGTTACTCAGCTCACAAGGACTTTCCTCCAGGGATCCCATCCAAAATTAATCGAATTAGAAGCGCTTCCTTAGAAGAAGCGTTCGGGTTTTGCGTCGTTGCCGATAATTTCATTCGCAGGGATTCTACTGGCTGCTGTTACACTTTACTTTAAAAGGCCCTTAAGGCAATCCTGGGGAGATTTCAATTATTTACAAGTTCACTGAGAGAAAGAAGGAGGTTTGAAAAAAAAACACAGGTTGGTGACACTGGTAGGCTTGCATTGCTAACGTAATTGAAACTTTTATTTGCACGTTGGTTTTGCCTCCTGAGACTCTGCCAGAAGCTGTTAAATTATGTTAACCTTGGTTAAACGCAACTTTACTTCCACTTTTTTTTCTGATGACTTATGCAGGGTGGGAGAGCACAACCTGACACTGCAGTACGTTTTAATTAGTTTTTAATGACATGAGCTGGTTTAAAAAAAGGCAGACTGAGTGCATAATGTTATGGCAACAATTTCATTACAGTTTATATATCTCGCGGTAATTGTGTTAACATACTGCAAAGTTAGTGAGCAAGTGAATGCCATTCGAGCCCAGATCCACTTATGGCAGAATAATAAGCATATGCGTCCAAGGAAAACGTCCAAATAATGCATTTCATGTAGTTACATGAAAATGCATTATTTGAAAGTTTTAGTTCTTATGTGAAAATGTTATTGCCAGCGGGCAATGACATTTCCACACAAGAGCTAAAATCTTGCATAATGTTTGTAAATAAATAAACTTACACTACTCATTGTGTATTAATATTACCGTAAACGATTGTATATTTTAATATTATTAAACTTGCTGAAAATGCCAAAAATTTATTATTCAGAACAATAATTTTTTTGTTACTGTTAACTATTCATTAGTAACTAGTCAGACGGTATTTTAGGGTGCAGCAATTTCTCTCCAAATTTTTAACTCACACAAAATGTTGCACTAAATATCTACTAAAGTACACTTACTGGAGCCAAATCAGTAGGTTCATCATTTACCAGCGAAATTGCCATGCCCTTGGAGGAAACTTGCAGTATACTGCAGTGCTACATTTACAACTATAGCGACACTAACTTGTAGGTCGAAAGCCTTTTAAAAAATTTGCCAGAGCTCTCTCTCTCGCTCTCTCGTATTTTTTATTATTCCATTGACTAAAGTAAAACGTGTAGCTCTCCAATCCGCTGTAAAAGACTGAAAGCGAATAGTGTACATTACCGCTCAATTTATTTCCCGAATTGGGGAGTGTTGGAGAAACGATTTGACATCAATCGCGAACAGCAGGGAAATAAAATTCTCCGCAGTTCACTTTAACAAGATGGAGCTTGAAAGTACCCCGGAGGAAGGCTCCGGATTAAGTGTGCAAACTCAGACGACCCCCCTCACTCCCCAGTATAGTAGTGCTCTAGTAATTGCTAGAGCAAACAACATTGGGCACCGAATTGAAATACTGAGAGCTGCTGTTTCCAGGAACAACAAACAGTTTGACTCCTTTTCCAAGGAACAGTTTTATTGACTCTGGGTTCCCCAACGCAACCGATTCCAAAATAGCGGGTTGCAAAAAATAAATAATTGAAGACATGCAAATTAATCACGTCTTTCCATGAATACATCTCATGCTTTGAATGAAGGGAAGGGGGGGGGGGACCGTGTAAGTATATGTAGGGCTTAGAATTTCAAGCTGCTGATCGTTTTCGTGTCGGAGGCTTGTCACATCACTCTCTTGCAGGCTCGCGGAAAGTTAGGACGTGCTAAAATTTAAGGGCAGACGAGGTGGACTGCAGATAAACCAATAATGAAACATTTTACGTAGATTAATTGCTATGTGTTTTGCATTTGATGTGAGAACAAAACTGTCGGACCTGCAAACTAAAATATTCAATAAATTTGATGAGGAATGCCCTGGCGGTCCATTTATTCCACTGGTTTATTTTGATTACAGGTTAGCTTTCCGATGTTCGATAATAATGTGTACCTTTTTCTTCAGAAATCAAGTGGCAAAGCTTCTGGGTCACACTTCCAGGCAGTACCGAGTCCCCTTCATTTTCGAATCAATAAGGCCCCACAGTAATTGAAAGCCTTTGGAGAGAGAAAAAAAACCGCTTTGAAAATGTGTGTACCTTTCAGATACGGACACGTCAAGAAGGAAGAAGAAGGAAAGAGAGGGGGGGGGGAAGAAGAAACGAGAGAAGGAAATTGGGGCTGGGAAAGAAAGTCCCGGATCAATATGTGGAAGTTGAGCGCAGGACATGTTTACGAAATGCGCTTCAACCGATCAAAAAACCCGTCACTATAATAGTGTTTTTTTTACGATTTTTTACCTATTTAAGGTGGGAGGTATTTTTTAAAATCTATCAGTTGGGGTCTATTGCCGGCCCACACTGATCATGACCATTAATCCTGGTGATTGATTGATCAGGATTAATGGGGGTATGTAGCTATGTTCGTGTGTCCGGCTATATACAGCGGTTAGAATCGATCCTCTTTTTTTTGGACCTATAAAAATGGCTTCCGGTTCTAGAGAGTGAATTATTTCCATGGGGAGCTCAAAGTCGCTTGCCAGACATTAAGATTCTATGATTGGGTGGGCTCGTCTCGTTACCGGCGCTAATTAGAGAAATCGGCACGACTTGGCAAAAAGAGAAGAGGGGGAGGCAGGGGAGGGGAGGGGGGTTCAAATCTCCATGAAAATACACGCTGCTGAATTACAAGTGCCCAATTTGGCAATGCTTTCTGCTCCAGAGAGGCGACCTGGCCTGCATATATTGCAATTATTGTCAGAGCAGTGTTGGTAATTTGATTGGTGTGGGTTGATGAGGGCAGTGGTTAATACTGTCTTTAAATAATAGGTATCTAATCACAAAAGGTCGACGCAAATACATTATTAAATGCAAAAAAAAACGCTGCACAAATTATAACCAAACATTATTACTCTCAACTCATAGCAGGTTACATTTTCGTAATTGAGGTTTAATTACCAATAAATCGATTGTAAACATGCAATTACAGCAGTAAATCTTTTACAGCATTCCAATTCACTGCACATATTATACAGTAGTTTTGGAGGAAATTCTGCCCGTTTGTATCATCAGGTTATGTAATGGTTTCTCCTGTATTATATCTCTGAAGAATTTGATGAACGGGGCTAACTCTTTCTCAACCCGGATTCTCCGGGTTTGATAATAATCTATTGTATATATACTGGCCTGAAAGGGTTGCGCACAATGTAGCATGCCATAAAGTAAGTAATTTTGACTCGCTGAATTTTTAGGAGGTGATGCTCCACCGCATTTTACGGTTTGAAGCTTGATCGATAAAATGCATTGTTATCCTATTTGAGGCCATTACAGTACCAATATTTATGAAAATCACTGGATAACTGCCACTGTTACTAATGAGAAGCTGGATAAGCGAAATTACATTCTCTCTGAAGCGCATTATTACCGTTTTTTTTAAAACGAGGTCCGCTAACAAACAGCCCTTTGTTACTTCAAATCTGGTTTAGCTCTTCACAACAGCTTTCGACACAATACAAACACACGCCTCAGTTGCAGTAATGAATATGAGAGCACGAAAAAAAAAATCACTTTAGTTAGTGTTGCTTAGGTATATTGTATTGAAAGGGTTGAGTACAAATTACATGGTCCACCTGAGATAATAATTACAACGCGTATCCTTTTAATGCTAAACCGTATAGAAAATCAGCTTTGTATAATTAAAGCGATGTTTTAATTTTTTTTAAATGGCTACTGTTTTGTAGATTGAAAGCAGATATATGCCTACTTAATAGCACAAATGCATTTTATTACATGGTGTATCGCCCCCCCCCCCCGCCCCCCGGGGTATTAAATAAATAAATAAATCAATTACATGGTGTATCGTTCATTAGTGCGTGTGACCTGTCGAACTTATTATCTTCTGAATACTCCTTTCACACTCTACAGTCTACATTATAAAATAATGATGTGTTATTCTGTTGGTGCTGATATTGTTGAAAAAAAATCCTTTAATGTTTGTGGACATTGCCAGGTTTGCAAGCACTGCTTCAAACTGCTTTTGAACTACACACAACGTCTCTCGTTCGTTCAAATATTTATTTTTCCACGTCCTTATGCGGACATCCTAAGGTTGTACAGTACATGAACCGCAGGAGTTCATTTCCCCTTCAGCTGTACTTCCAATCTAACAATACAGCACTCCCAAGTTTGCTCACCTTTCAGGATAATCCTGAAGGTCATCGTCTGTTCAAAAAAGCGCTCTCTTTTATTAACATGTTTTTTTTTTAAAAAAAAAGAGCAAAATATTAGTAGTACAGTACGTGGCTATTATTACAGACGTAGTGCGGTAGGTTCGAAAGGTGATGGGACGGGTCTCCCTTGGGTGGTTTTTTTTTGAGGGGTGGGTGTTGGAGGTGGGGGGGACAGGGCCAAAAAGCCAGCCGAGGTTGTTCTCTGACGCATGCTTTTGCCGCAGTCGACTCGACGTGACTGCATCGAGCTTTTACCGCCACGATCCGGGTTATACCTACCACCCACCCAACCCCTCCCATCTATATTTTTTTTCTCCTTCTGTATCGATGTTGTGTGCCGCCTTTTCACCACATGTGCTTTGTCCCACGTGCCATTTGGAACCCCCCCCCCCCCCATACCACCCACCCACCGACTCGACACCTCGCTGACCAACCACCGATGTTTTTTTTCCCGGGAGTCGACCAAAAGTGCATGCAAATGACACCGGCAGCCAAGCCTCGCATCTGATATGCAAATTCTAACCAAAAAACCGCGGAATAAGTCCGGTTCCTCCGATCAAATTCCACGGGGTCGAGTGGATTTATGGGGTGGTATAAAGATGTGTGCTTCTAATATCAGGTATTTAGTAACGTCAGTGGGCGTAATACTTGTCCGGGTGTAACATAGGATGTAAGCGGATCATAAATGCAGTTAAGGAAGTGTTTAAAAAAACATTTTTGTCCTTCCGATCATTTTTAAGGGCTCATGGTGTGATGAGGATGCCAGATTTAATAAGTGCATGAAAAATATTCAAATATCACAGCTATTAAAACGCACGAAATCGTTTAGGCCTATAAAATTATTCAAGCGTTTCATTTTCTGTAACATACGCCCGAAAAAGTAAACAGTTTGTGCCAATTTGAGGTTCTTTCGTGCTTATTTCGGGAGTTTTTTCGTGCCTAAAAATCCGGACTCTCAATAATAACCTACAAAGTTGAAAGTCTTGAACCGTATCCAGTATCTAAATTCAGAGTTGGTATAGACTGTGGAAATAATTGAAAAGTGATGGCTGTGACCTGGCCTCAAATGTCATCATCTGAGTGACAATATATGATTCGCAATGCTATAACTGTAAGTCCCACGGCTGGTAGCAAGGAATGAATATATATTTTATATTTTTATGCAGTCATCTATGATTTTGCCGCGACCTGAATCTGGATTTCTTTTACATCTCTTATCTATTGGTAGGCTTACCAATCATAATTTGTGGAAATTAAGAGCTTATACTTATTCTAACAGGAAACAGCTTAAGACGTATTGCCATTTTCAGTGTTTCCTTCAGGGGAAATATTATTTTCTGCCAATTTCACGTCTTTTGTGCCTATTTAAGTGCCTATTTCAGGGGGTTTTTTGTGCCTAAAAATCCGGACCCTAATGATAACAACTCACTGGTCTTCCTTTATACTGCATGTGTTAACCAGATTGTAAAGCAATAAATAATAATGATTTTTGCTATGTTATTTTGCTATTTTATTTCCGTAATATTAGAAATGCTGTAACGGTATCCCTGCAAGCTATATGCTTTGTTGATTCATATTGTGTAACACGTCCGGATTTATCAATGTCTGTAAAGTTGTGACATACTGAATTTCATTGTTGCTGTTTCTTAAAAATTAGCAGCAATGAAATACATGCCGTGACAGCTTTACAGTCACTGATATACATCTAGGTTGTAGCTTATAAATAAACATAACTGTCACTTTATGCTTAACAAAAGCGCAATGTGAGGAAAGTGCTGCAGTCGCTTCCGGCAAAACGGCAAGTTCAAAAAGTGTTGTTTTTGAACTCGGCGAGTCATTATGTCACTTTTCCACATCTGCAAAACGACACATTTTGGAATTGAGCCGGTTTGAACCTAATGGATAGGAAAAACCACAATGGTCACTGCGTCATGTCAAAAGGATTGATAATAATCGCCACGTTCCTCCACTCTTCTTCTTCTTCTTTTTTTTCTTTTTGCAATTCCTTTCTTTTTTTGGCACACGCAACCGCAAGAGTATTGGCATGGATTCAAAAGTGTCAGGCATCTCGTCCGATGCAATATCTTCCGTCTCAGCGGGTAACCCTCAGCGGGTAAAAAAAAAAGAAAATTAAGTGTCCGAGTTGTACTGTTCAAATCTATTCAACAGATATTTTTTTTTTAATCATTTTTTTGTCTGGTGTCGGAGAAGCCTCAGAAATGGTGTCACAGCTGCAGCAATGTCGCAGAAATTTTCCTACGAGATCACATCGGCGATGAAGAAACAAACAAAAAGGCAATGGAAAAAAATGGGTGGTTCCAGACGTCGATCGATCATTTGCCCATCAAGAGAGTAAACGAAGCGGAAACTGTTCAAAATTTACATTGTCCCTTTTTGCTTGTTATAACCGAGCTTTACCGACAATTGGGGACGATGAATAAACCTCGCGGTTATTTTTTAATTGAACAGGGTTTTTTTTTTTTTTGCAGTGTAGTCAAGATTGCGGTTTGTCCAATGACATCAACCCCAGGGTGTGACGTCGCTTCTGACGTCGCCGTCATATCAACCCATTGATCCCACGCTTTTCCTAGGTGTTGGTTGTCATCCTGACTTCCCAGTAAAATATTTCCGACATTACCTATTTTGGCATACTGGCTTGTTATTTTGTTAACGTGTCTCTCATCAGCAGTTTAAAAATATGATCGAAAACATTGGCCCAAAAATAGAGATGGCAGCAGTTGGCAAGGATTCAATGCCAATATGAATTGCTAATGAACCATCGGTGTCAATGCGGAAATCTTCTCAGATTTCAACCAGCCCGCAGCTTTCTGGATTAATTAACATTCATTACAGTTCCTGGTTACGTGCAAAAAATTTCCAGGATTCGCAAAATTAGCATGTGACTAAACCCCTAAATTAACGCCCATTTTTTCGCCAGCTAATGTAATCTGGTGTCCCCCCGCCTACATATTTTTGGCTTTTACCGAACCATTGTACACCGCAATGTATGCACTTCATTAAATTAATAATTGCATAATTCAAATTTGCAGCTTTGTGTGCGAAAATCGCAATCTGCTGACACTTACACATCAGTGGTCGTATTAATATTCAATTTCACACACTTAAAGACAGTGCTTTTAATGATGAAAAAATTAGCTAAATTCGCTCAATATTTTTTTTACAAGTCTGGACCACTTTTGGGGGCATCTTGTCCCCCTTTTAAAAAACACCCCTTTAACCATCTCCAGATGCGTCCCCGAAAATTTTCAGGCGCAATAATAAACCCAGGTCACGAGCTTCCCCAGTGTGACGTCACTCCTGGGCCAAATGCCCAAAGAAGAAGAAGAAGAAAAAAAAACAATAAATTCGGGGGCGGTGTCTTTAGTGCTAAGGTGTGCGAAAGGAATTTAATATATGCTTTTGCTGGCGATATTCCTAGTTGGGACATGAGACCCGCTTCTGGTTGGTTGGTTTAGTCTGGGTTTTTTGAGAAGGTTGAAGTGGGGGGGCTATGGGGGGTAAAGGGGGGGTGTTTCAGTAGAGTTGGTATCGACCATCTGACGGTCTGGCGGCAGTGTTTGGAGGTCCGTTGGGCCGAATGGGGCGCGAAGGATTTTGGGACATGTGTGTCATGTGTGAGTGTCCACAGTGGTTATACGTGTGTGTACCATTGGATAAATAATAATAATAAGCGGTCGCGGTTATTATCAGAGGAAACGGATTTTCTTCCGCTTTATTAAAAGCGATAAGGTTGTTCCTTCGGTCAGTTTGTTATGCAAGCGATCATATCCCGCGGTTTGTTTTTTTTTGTTAAAGTTGAGGCTGGTTTGTTCATTTGAGACCGCATCGATTTATCACTGTCAAGTTCGGTGTCGTGTTCGCGGTACACTCTTGTGTTGCCGCCAATATCACTTTTTTTTTCAACCGCGAAAATTGGGGTGACATTGGACTACCCCTCCTAATTATTTTGAAATTAGCCGCATAAATCTGGAAGGACTATTGTTTGACCCGCCCGGCACATGTCGCCATAATTTCTGAATATTAGCACATGAGGTGCGTAATCAGCAACCATGTCTGCCAATTTTTTTAACCGGTCAGAACGTCATGCCGCAAAATCATAACAGTACAGGATGGTTCAAAGTCATCAAGTTCTGAATAGTTTACTATCTCTAGTTTAAATAATGCTTTTTACACTCCTTCTAAATGTGTTTGCAAACTGCTTTTGAGTGAAAATGTCTCCCAACTGACGCAATCTCTAAATTATTCTCAACTGCAATTTCTAAATAATTTAAGGTTTTTTCGGCCAATTTGATGTACAGATGTTCATAAAATCGACTCAGCAGTTGAATGAAAATTTATTTTACGCAATGTAATTTAAAGAGCACAACTTTTCTCCCTACTGCTGTGAACTTTGTACAGTGCAGCTTCATGTTTAATTATTATAATGTCAGACAACTACGCCGCTGATCCCCGGTCCATCGCTTTGCTTCGTTACAACGTATCACACAGTGGCTGCCAGTCCGACCAGAGACGTAGCCCTGGCTGGTAATCCTGGTATTTAAATTAGGCAAATCTGGACTGACAAGTGCACCGATAAGTAACCACGTAACCAAAATCACAACAAAGCGGTGTTCAATACATCCGCATGCAAACTCGTGCGCATGACCGACTTGCACAAAAAAAACCGGGTCACGCGTGTTCTCTATTTTAAAAAAAATTCGCCAATACTCGCGCATCAAACTATTTATTTTCTCTCCCACCCCAAATAATTTGTAATAAATTTCAGGTCCAATTAACGCGACTCGTCAACCGCTAACCATGTACCGGAGGAATGAAAAGGTCAATCGCAACCCAGCAGCTAATGCCACAGACTATTTATAGTTGGCAATGGGATTTACACCGCAAGAAAGGTAGCTGACTGTCGGTCCTCCAGAAGGACGCAGGATATAAATTGCGTGTGCGTGTCCACAAGTGTTTCAGTGCGTCCAGACATGCTCGTGTCCATCTGAAGAATATATTTACAAGTGTGCAAACATCATTATGGGTGTAAGTGCTGGTGTTGTGGGCCTTTTGTGGCTCTTCCTGGCCTCTCTGGTGGACAGTGTGCTTTCTATTGTCACCATCGAAAACAATGGATACCAGGGTGTTGTGGTGTCCATTTCGGACGGTGTCCAGGAAGACAGAGACCTCATTGACAACGTGCAGGTAGTGTCCTTTTCCTTTGACTAATTTGTTGATCTCGTCCGGAGGCTTGCTTGGTGGGTTTGGAATGAGCCAAAAACAACGATGCATGCCAGAGATAAACGTGCTAAGTGCACAGTACAAGGCCTGGGAGTGCCCAACACGTGATGATGAAGAGCAGTTCACGCGATGGTTTATCATATCAAGGTGTGAGGTGCCAGTGTTTTTATAAGAGGGCTGCTTTTTAGCTATATATGGAAGCATTTACATGGCGCATAGTGTTTAGTATGACCATAGCTCACATGAGTGTCGTTCAAAACTACATACATAGAGATTGAAGGATGACACTGTTTTCTAACGAAACAAACGTCACTTCTGTTCAGTGAATTCCTGTAATCTGAATGACATAATGGGACACTTATAGATTATGGCACCGAGCAATACGAATAGTTCCAAATCATGATCGGGTCCATTTGGCAGTTGTATTTTGCACAACTCTCCTGATTTTTATCTGTTACCATTGCTGATTATTATTAGTAGTGCATTGACGTAACAGTTAAAAAAATAAGAGTTGATTTACCTGGAACGAGTATATGCCAGGGGAGTGTCAGGGTATTTAGATTGAACAACCTTTTACAAAATTAATACCGACGCAGTAAATAGTTTCTTTCCCGTAGTACTAGTGCGATGATAATATCCCTCATTCTATTGTAGACCTGTGGGAACGGGCGTATTTTGTGTCGGATTTGATGGCCTTAGGTTTAAGCGGAAGTAATTCAGCGACTTTGAGCACTTCAAAGTTTCCAACCCTGCCAGGTTTCTTGACATTGAGTGCAGTGTTACAAGAGTTTAAACCTTAACCCACAGAATGGTCCCTAATCATATCTAGAAAACCTTGGCCATGATTTGTTATATCGACACTTATTATTTGGCACTGAGGGATCACAGTGCAAATTACAATCGCATGGTTTTCATATTTTCAAGATCGTAAAGTTCAAGTGCACTAACCAACTGTGGTTGCAATGATGTTCTGTATGAAAAAGCCCTCGTAGTTTGAATATTCGGCGTAGAAACTGCAATGTTTGATTTACGACGAAAGAGAATGGCTGCAATATTTAGCGATATGATTGCTATCATTTTCGCACACTATAGTTTAGTGGCAATTCACACGTAAATTACAGGTTATTAGGTGGATAAATTGATCTGTTCGAATCTACTTGTTCGAATGTTGGCTATATTAAGTAATGGGCATGAAATACCAAAATAATAAAAATTGATTCAAAATGCAAGTAAAAGCTCGGTATACAAGATGAATAACAAAACTGTAAGTGTTATTAAATTTATATTTAATCATGTATAAGTTTTTTTGTGTGTAGGCCTAATAGGGGATATCCTGCTGGTGTTATCATTCAATACCACGCTTGATTGGGGGGATGACAAAACCAGCAAGATTATTCAAGCTGCTAACAAAACGAAAATTGGCATGCGATAATCTCCGTAATGAAGCCAAAATTGCCTCAATCATCTCGAGCAATTTCATCAATATTTTTAAAGGGACCTGCCAAGCAGATGCAAACCTTTTTTTCTATTTGTGCACTACAATATTTGACATGCCAAAATAAGAATTAAACCACCCCTAATAAAGACTACTGTCCTGTGTTTCGCCCCCCAGTATTATCCCTTGGCATTAGTGGTTTACAACTGTTAGTTGGCGACTCCAATAAGAGAAGCTTATGGGCCCAAGCCACTAGCAACAGGATAATATCAGAGCGAAAGGCAGTATTTCAGTTTGTAATAACCTGATTTGTCAGAGAAAATTTCCCATCGTCATATGGCATGTCATGATGCAGTATTTTGACAAGCCTTCATCATCACTTCGCATTCTTGAAGCCAAAAATTCTGTTTCATACTGTGCCGAACTTGTAATTCCCAGCTTCATCTACTCTGGCGAAAAAAAGAGAGTTTCATCTGTGCTTAGCACCGTTATCTTTTGCATGCATATCATTAAAAGGAGTGGAATAAAATATCTGAACTGCACTCTGCCGCGGTTATGAATTCCGTGTTTGAGTCTCATACAAAATGCATAGTGCATGTAGAGGTAGCTGCTTGCCTTTATCACGGGTTTTCGTTAATATTTATGATCACTGTTTATGCCGCGCCGCGTGGCGTGATAAACACTAATAACAGTTTCAATTTCCACTCCGGGATGAAACCCCCCGAATTCAAACCAAGCTCCTCCTCCTCCTCCTTTGCTGGCTGTAATAGTCACAAGCTCCCTTCAAAATGAGAGTAGTGCAAATAAAAGGAGGGTGTATTATTTCTCTCGACATTCCATAGGACATGTTCCGAAGCGGATCCACATATCTACACAGAGCCACGCGAGGCCGAACGTACTTTTCGGGGGTGACCATAGTCGTGCCATCTAACTGGACCGTGCCCTCGGAATACAACGTGAGTAATTATGCAAATTTTTATGAGCCGACCACCACTGCTATGACATTTCACCGGAAAGCGAATGACATTCTGGAGGAACATTATGTGGCCAATAAGGGATGGTGCCGGTAGTTGGGGTGACTTTGTGCTATTGACAGGGATAAGGGAAAGATAAGGGTCCAGTCAAGGCTGTACTAAATGGCGCAGTTTTTTTCCCCCCGGAAGAAATCATATATCGTCAGAAACGACTGATAAGGGAGGGCATATTCTCGACAGAGCATCTTCTCCTCGGTGCCAACAGATGGAGAAGATTTGTGGCTGCCATCTATTGACACGAGAGATAAAAGAGGATGAGCATGAATGACGCTCTGAACCAAAAAAAATAAAGGTCATGGCTTCTCCACAGCTGGGCCAAATATAAAATTTTCAAGTGACTCTTAATTTAAAATATGACAAGCAGACTCAGCAGAGCAAAGAAGTTATACATAATGATGCTCCAACTGCTACGTAACTTCAAGAAGGCTTGAAAAAAGCTGTGATAACGTTAAGATCACATAGGGCAATCAAAAGGTCGTTAAATTAATTTTGAACACTTTTCTAGAGTCTTAATCGCTCCAGAACTAACTTGTAAGTAATAAACAGAGGTAGCTGGTAACAATAAAAAGCACCAGTACGTTTTAGATTTTTCACTTATGGGCATTTGAAATTAGTAGGCCTATTGCAATACCCCCAATACATTGCATTTGTAGGGTATTTTTTATATATCTAATTGGGTACTTCTTGCATTGAAATTGTAGCTGTTTAAGCGTACTTGGCATGTAGTCTGTAATCGAAATTATTTTGCCTAGTAACTGTGGCTACTCTTTTTATGTGAGTAACTGCAACTACACCTCAGTTTTTAAGGACACAAAAATGACATCAGCTTCGTAATCATTGTCATTGTTTTGATTATTTTTTGACGTCATTTGTAACCGTACAAAAATCGAAGTAAAGTTACATTGCAAAGCGTCTCCCACTCTGCTTGCAAATGCTCATATGATAAAAAATAAGTTCTCTTGGAAATACGACCAAAAATGAATCTATTTGGACTATCAGAATTTCAACATCATATTTCCTTATTATTTGATTACGAAACACATTTCCTTAGAAAGTGTCATATATGTCACTCGTCATTCGGAAAGTCTCAGCAGTGGAGTCAGCTCTTCAAATCCAGCAGGAAAAAAAACCCCGTCATGAACACGAGCATGACTTTTTTATTGCAGCCCATCTCAATCGGAAGCATATTTCCTCAACCCGAGATAAGGATAGACGTAGAGAACCCTCTGTACGGAGACACTCCGTACACGTTACAACCGGGTGGCTGCGGAGACCCGGGAAATTACATTCATTTTACACCCAATTACATCAAGCATTTACACCACGGGAGCAAAAAAATGTTTGGTCCTCCAGGTAATTACTATCGATTCATCATCCCCTCGAGAGATTGTCACACTCGATAGCGGACAATAACTTGCGGAATTGATTTCAGGAAAAACGTTGGTACATGAATGGGCTCACCTTCGGTACGGCGTATTCGATGAATACGCCACCCAAGGACGACAAACTTCGCCGTTTTATATCGGCGAAGATTTACAGGTACGTACGGTATAACACCCCCTCCCAAAGTTCATCCACTAATAAAATCCAGGGAATTTTATCCCCGGATCAAAATAAGTCCACCAGTTCGCTGATTGGAATTTACGAGGCTTCTGAGCTCATCACGTGGGGATTTATAAAGTGGGCGAGTGGGTCAGAATTACTAGACTCCTATTGCTATCGCTGTGCTATCGACATAATCCCACAAAGTTAGAGCCCGAGCACGTTCACAATATTTGATCCCGACGAGGTCGTGCCTCAAGCCAAGGGTTGTCAAACAAAAAAACATTGCTTATACAGATTATGTAGTTCATTTTTCTGTTTACTAATAAGAAGTGAAAGGTTGGTGGAATATTTGCTATATATTATATTAAACAGAAGTGTTCCTTTTTGATTGGACCACCGCTGTGCAGCAACACATAATCTATTGCTTGAGGCACGTACATCACCTCGACCCCGACAGCTCTATGCAGTTCTATGACTATAGCGATCAATAGACTCTCCCCCCCTTTTCCTTCTAATCCATTCAACCGCGGTCAAGCTGACTTAACCAACTATTGTTCTTGACAGATACACGTGACTGGGTGCAGCGATGACATTGCAGGCTGGCTGCTAACCCCTCAGGGACACGAGTGTATTTTGAACGAGGCGGGTCTTCCGGATGTCAATTGCGAGTTTTATCCGGACGTCACGTCCGGAAAGAATAACCACATTCGAGGGTCTATTATGAACCTGCATTACCTGGAGCACGTAAGTTTCGGTGGAAGAAAATATTAATCGACTATGCGGAATGTATATAGTAACCGTCGGTTTTTTTTGTGTGTGCAGGTGGACAGCTTTTGTGACGACACTGACAAAGTGACCCACAATCCGGTGGCTCCCAACATGCACAATATTTTTTGCCAAGGTCGCTCAACATGGGACGTTGTCACATCCCACACGGATTTCGCCAATCATCGGTGAATTTTGCTTTTTTTATGTGTATAATAGGTGGGTTCACACTGGCGTCGTTGTCGTTCGGTCGTTGTCGGCGTAGTGTTGATAAATGTTTCTGATTTACAAAACCTGCGATTATTTGTGGATCTCAACCGCAAAGACACATCAACAACGACTCTCGTGTGAACCTAATATAATTTACTATTCTTCAGCCACTTTTTATCGGGTATGTTGCGGATCATACTGTACTGGCAGTGCAATGGAAGGTGATTGATTTAACTCGCCCCCCCTGGAGCCTTGGGGGGGCTGGCGGCTGCGGTAAACATTATTCCCCGGTCGGTCAACTTCCTGCCTCACGTTGAATTAAATCAATCACTTTCCAACCTTAACATGCTGCATAAACGCAGCCATTAACATTTCAATGGAGAGTGTAAAGGTCATGCCAGATGTAATATTGCGCTCAATTTACACAACAAACATGTTACATCGAAACAAAAATATTTTTGCTGGCTTCCAAAATTGCTCTGGAACATACCAAAAACTTTAACCCACAACTAATTTTAGCTGAAACTCTCTAGAGCCTTATGAAATTGCCAGAGGGTTAAAAGGAATATTACATGTAACTCCCAGCGAGCTTTCTGCCGCAATTGCTTCTCGATTGCGCCGATACGCACATTAGAGAGACCGTATCATGGAGTCCCAAAGGGACTACGTCCTCTGTAATTTTCCCCTCTTAGCTTAATGGCAAAAATTGGCAGGTGCTTTGTATACGCGACACAAGCTAGAAAAAAATGCTGGCCTCAAAATTAGAATCCAGGTTAATCTTTGGCTAACCACCCACGAAGAATGCGTTAAAAATTGCGTAGTACTAACAATGTTTGATAAGGGCCTCGGTACGTAACGCTTGCTTTACATTTTGGTCCGAAATGAGCCGTGATACGATTCTGTTTGGGGGCAGTGGTTGAGAGCGATAACGCTTAAACGCATTACCAGATTAGGCTGTTTTTTTTTGCCTGGGCTTAATGGACGGAGGATCACTGTCGGCAAAATAACCCCGACACGGACACACAAGCGGGCACGAATGGTGCCATCGCGAACCTAAAACGACACTTCAGGAAATGGGGGCAATATCGCGAATGTACGACAGAATTAGCCTGAAATTGCCATTGAAATAAGTTGATGCTTCTAGAGCCAGAAACCCTGCCAAAAGTTCCCTTTTGAAACGATAAAAATCTGTATTGTTACCCGGAATTCCTGGAGAAACAAGTGCTATACTTTAGTATTGTGCTGCATAAACATTTCCGTCTGCGAACTTTTAGCGCCGTGGAACACACACACACACAAAAAAATGCGGTTGAATTGATGGAGCTGAGCAGCTTCATTCCTGGCTGGCTCGACGCCTTTTTGGCAGCTCCGAGCACAAACAGAGAATGTTACCAACACGGTGGTGACACGGATACAGCTGGCTGTGCATGTAGTGCTTGCAATACACACTTGCTTCACTGCAGGACACCCCCAATGCTTCAACAAAACGCCGTCTCATTTTTTGGGAGGGTCCTGTGCCACTGAAAACCTCTTTTGTGCTCGATAATTGACCACGCTCACCATTGTCAATAACGTGTAAACTACCAATCACATCGTTCAATGCTTTTTATCCAGGGTTAAAAGCCTGGTTGGGTCATATAATGAGGACCCACTCTCCGCCTGCAAAATGGACCTTCTTTTCTTCAGGACCAGAGTCCGTAACTTGAAATTGATCAGTGGACCCACTCTAAAAGGGGATCCGTTTGATCAAAATTTATGATAACAATTTTCACACGAACAATAAATTGAGCTTATGCACAACAATAACCACCGTGTGAATGTTGTTCCATCCAATCTCTCCAACTGTTGTGTGCAGTCAGGCCAGGTAAACCAATTCCTCAATGCTTCCGCTGAGAGGCTGGAAAATACGTGACCTGGAGTGAACTCCACAGCAACTAATCAGTAAAACCAACGTTCGTTTTGCTCCATGCCCAGAAACCTTCCCCGGAAAGTAACGGACACCGAGCCGATATTCCGGGTCGTCCAACCCAGCTCCGGGGACAAGGGTCGTTACATCCTGCTTCTGGACCGATCCGCCAGCATGTCCACAAACCGCATGAGGAGACTCCGAAGTGCGGCTTCCAGGCAGGTGCTTTTCAAATATTCAATCCTTCTTCCCTCAGAGAGGAGAAACTCTCTTGGACCGCACCCACCCCACACATTTGCTCTAAAAAAACGTCATTCTTCACCCTGGGTTCAGCGACGTAGTTACGTGCTCTGTTTGTTAAATAAATAACAAAAGCAGCACAGAAATGTTTTATTATATCGCAGCGTGTTGGCTTTTTGGGATAGGTCAGAGATCGTAGATGAATATTAATCATAATTGCGCTGTGTTGGGAGTAAATTGAGGTCAATGAGGATGGCCGGGTGACAACGTCGAATTATTCCGATAATGTCCCCGGCCGATTAGTTAATAACATGCAAAAATTGAGGGCGAGCTTGCAACTCGACACGTCATGCCGATGGCGCTGATAGGTATAATACAGCAGTGCAACCAATGCTAATCGGGCCAAATGTGACATTTAAACGTATGAAGGTTAATTGAAGAAGTGTATACTGTACTGCTGGCTGCTGCTTTATCGACTTGAAATATAGTAATGTTTCGGATGAAAGTTTTAAAAATTATATTTCGTAACGAATCTGATTGTTCATCCTAAACCATATGTAAAATTATTCTGTGATTTGATTACACGAATGATGAATCCTCAAGTCTTTTATACATCAAATCGATTTTTTTATACGTAGCGATGACGCTTTTTGTCCTTTCAACCATATTTGGTTGTGGGCTAACTACCTTTTTGTAACGAGGTATGACGTCAATTTTGCTCTTTTCATGATGGCTTACCTATACCACAGTAGTGAGGCGGGTTTTTCCCATTTTTTCTCTTTTAGAATGTTAATTAATTATGTAAAAAAGGGCTGGAAGCGATTTAGGCAGTCACTCAAAACTTCTGCTTTTCAATTGCAATTAACAGTTGCTTATTGCCTAACAATTAATAACAATGGTAACCCGGAGACTCCTGCCTTACAGTGCAACGACTGTGATATTTTAAGCATCATCTTCAGTCCAGTATTGGTAAAGGTCATCTTACTTGAATAACCATTATGTACCATGTGTTTCTGAATAATTGAGCTAACCGTAAATTTCGTGGAAAAAACTGAGCCAAACTTCTGAAACACACCGGTATTAATCAACCGCCCTTATGATTAGCTCATTTGGATCGTATGACCTGCCTTCAGCTGTAGCATATCCTTTTTCACAAAATTCTATGTACTCTTTAGTCCTAAAAACTATGCTGATAATACCCCCCACCCCCGCATCCTCAGATAATTCCAGTATCACATTGCAAGAACTTTTCTCGTTAACAACACTTGTGTGTAAACGCATCGCATCCAAGCTTCCCCCCCACCTCATTAACAAATATTAATAGCTTAATAACAACGCCCGCAACTTGGGTGTATACAGTACAAAACATTCAACCCAATTACGCATGCGCATCTGCGGATTTGGTTGACGTCACATTTTATTGTTGCGACAAAATTTTGGACTAATGTCAACCCAGCGACACGCCCCACCCTTTAAACCCATAATGCTGCAGTTAATTACAATGCGGCGCACTGCAATAATTATTCCGCTTGATAAAATCATATTTCCCGTTCTCAGATTCATCCTGGACCAAATCCCGAACGGAGGTCAGGTGGCCATCGTCACGTTCAGCAACAGCACTCAACAGATTGTGCCTCTGACGTCGGTTAACCCGAACAACCGGAAGAGGATCGTGAGCGATATCCCCAAATTGGCCACCAAATACGGCAGGACCGCCATAGGAGACGCCCTCAAGCATGCCGTCGAGGTGACTTACGCTCGTTAAACTTGGCCTCTCACTTAATCCAATCCCGGTCTCAAGAGAAAAAGGACCGGACCTTGGATACTGCCAGAACCTAACTCACGTTTTTACTGCAGCTACTGAGGTCATCCATCTCCAAGACGGAAGGAGCTGTGGTCATTCTGATCACGGATGGAGAGGAAAATGTGCCTCCGTACATAAAGGATGTCATAGGTGACCTGCAGAAGGAGAAGGTACAGGTCAACACCATCGCCATTGGTGACAACGCTTCGGCCAAACTGGAGGAGCTGGTTGGTTATACTGCCTGGCAGTCTGTCCTTTTTTTCTGAGAGAGAGAGAGAGAGAGACTGCGGTGGAATTAAATATTTATCCTGTATAAATTATGAGGCGGTGACTCGGAATTAACTGCAAGTCTGCGGTGCATACTGCAGAGAAAGGTCGTCCATTTACTGGTACAGGCCAGGACAGTGCGTGTTGCGATTGGTCTTATATGCTACACAAATCAATACAAAATACAAATTCGTTGTCACCAGCCACAAGCCCAAATGTTGAACCATGCGCCCGTTTCGGGTCTCATGAAATATTTTCTCGAGAGCAGACCTTTTGCAACGAATACGAAGCGAAACTGCTTCCATAGCCCACATATTCTGATTCCACTTTAGACAATGTTACGAGGAGAGAACAAAGCGGCATACCGAGCTAGTTTTTGTTGTGTTCTTGTTGTCACTCGGATTCAGAGAATTCGCTTAAACCGCAACATGCTGAGACAAAGATGCTTACAAAGAGAAGCGTGCTAAGTACTTTATACGTAATGCCTCTTTTTGTGTGCACACTATTCCATATCTAATCTCGTAAAATGCTGATCGTCACTTCCACCAAGTGTCGCTCTAATTCCTCTCAAATTACTTGTACATTAAAAAAAAGTTCTGATGCAATTTTTTTTAAACCCTACAGACGATTGTTACTGGCGGAAAAAGCTATTACTTTCCTGATGACCCGACCCATTCTCATTCGTCATTCACGCTGGATGCCGCCTTTTTTGACTCCGTGACTTACCAGGCAGACAGCAAGACCCAGCCAGTACAAGTGAGTCCAATGTTTGATGCTCTTGTAGGCTACTTTAATGACCCGAGCTTTTTAACATTTTATTGCCTCATTTGACAGCTATTGAGCCGAGTGCATTCTATAAACTCTACAGCGTCCTACGAAGGTTCGTTCGTCATCGATTCCGAAGTGGGACAGAACGCAAAGTTCACCTTTACCAGTCTGCTCACCTCTCCTGTCAAGTAAGCCGACTCCAGGAAATATCAGTTTTTGAAGCATTTACTTGGCACCATCCACATTAGAGAGCTTTAAAAATACTACTCCCGTTTTTTTTTGTAACTCTCTCCTCAGGTTCAACTTTGAAGTCGTTCTTCTCACACCCACAAAAGACGAGATCGGATCCTGGCATGAAGACATGCACCGGAAAGAGTCCATCACTCGAAGCATTGTGTTCACGCTGCCTAACGCTCAAGTGAGTCCTTGTAGCAAAAGCACTGCTGGAAAACTTGCCTGGAGCAGTTTGGAGAGAGAAAAAAATGAGCTTTTCATCAAAGTTAATTGCAAGGAAGGTGGATGTTGACTCAAGTTTCTTTTCATAGTAAATGTAGCTGAAACAGGTTGATGAAATGTCGGTAATAACAAGGCACAAAGTTTGTAATGTTCTATATAAGTGCATTAGTCCTGTTGGTAGTACCTAGGATTAGAGTGCTTTGGCACTTGAATATCGGGTGTTACACTGGTTTCAAGTAGCCTAAATGCATTAGGTACAAAAATTGCGATTCTAATGCGCACCTTTTTCGAGAAATTATCAGGCGGGCTAGTCATTATTGACCTTTCTCCGGTGTCATCGCAGCATTTTCGACGGGAACTGTACAGGCTGCTGACATCACACGAAAAAGTCAGGCATCAGCAACCAGCTCAATAACATTAACAACTGTGCAGTTATTTTTAAGGGATTTTCACATTATATATTTTTGCAATTCTAGCCCGGCACCTGGAAATACATAATGAAAAACTATGAGGATTTCACCGAAATAGTGTCGGTGACAGTGACAGCCGAGCCAAACGGCAATACAGCCGAACCGGTCAGAATACGTAGCTGGATAATCGGAGTGAATCTGACCTACCCAGGATATGCCAAAGTGTACGCCCAAGTGACGAAAGGGTACAAGCCGGTCCTGAGGGCCACTGTGGTGGCCGAGGTGGATCGACCGGGAGGCGACGTTGCCCGGTTGGACCTGTACGACAACGGAAGGGGGGCCGACATCATGCCCAACGACGGAATCTACTCGGCCTACTTTACAGCCTTCACTGCCGACGGAAGATACGGTGTCGTGGCTTACGTCTCCAGGAGGGAAAACACCGTCGTCTTGGACGGTGAGGGTGATGGATGGGGAAGATTTTCTTTTAAAAGAGAAGGTCATGAGGTCAGCAACGACACTGTACAGTGCTGGATATTAATGGTGTCGTACTGGCAGCGCCAGTACGACACCGCGGCACTGTACACCATACATACGAAGCCCTCGAGGCTCTCTAGGAAAGACACAAAGTTCAATATGTGCTAGACAGTATAATTAGGCTAAGTTGGTATTTTTAATGAGGTTTTCTCCCCCCTTTTTTCCCAGGAAAGACGCCCAAAGTTAGACGAATTTCGGAGCAGATAGTGAGTGAGGCCAAATCAAGGAATTCGATCCCGGTTCCAGGTACTGTATATGCAGCCCCCTTTTCCTTGTGCTTATCTGCAGAGAGAGAATTAGTGGGCATTCCGGTCCATTTGCCTTTCGTAGCTGTTAAGCCGACACTTGCCATTATCACTTTCGGGGAACGGCTTTTCTCTGGATTTATTTTCAACCAGAGCCCGTTCTTCAAAATCTATCTGCTATCGTTAGTGTGGAATGGAAGTTTCATTTTAATGGAGAGCTACAGCAATGTATACTCCTGCTATGATAGCATTGTGTGTTCAAATATATATATAAAAAGTACCACTTCTTGTAGTTTTTTAACGCAATACATGTTTAACGAGTTTCCAATCAAAACATGAAGCTTAAACCGGCAACTTAAATATTCGGATCTTGGATCTCTATAAATTTTCAGTTTTTATTTCTAGCTTTGCAGGCATGGTAATTTCCCAACGCATAAAAAATAAACTGCTCCCACGATGCCTTCTCTTTCACCCACAAAAAAATGAGCAAAACTCCAAACTGGATAAAGTTGTTCCCTCATGTCATGTCCCATTTGATGCAACCCGGTATTGTATAACATCAGAATTTGTGATGACTCCCCCCCTTAACCATCGCGTGGGTTAACATCATTCCACTTTATTCTTTCACGACACGAATTTCCCTCCCTATCCTCTTATAGACTCCGACTATCATTTTCATAAAAAAGTAAATTTCAGAAGCCACCGAAAATCCATCCTTGCGTAAGAAAAACCCGTCTTTTTTTTGTTCATTTCCTTTTAAAACGCCTACAAAGCACCTTTCTTTCCGCTTCTCAAGTGAAATGCATCTTTCTTTTTTTTCCCTCTTCATTTGCATTGCAGAATCGGCTTTGCCTCCGTCGTCAGCTGAGTTTGCACCCACGGACCTGAAAAGCTTCGACCCAAAAAATAAACCTGGCGTCGTTCCTTACGGGTCCGGACTTCCTGTGGAGAGATTCGAGCGAACGAGCCTCGGAGGGACCTTTCAAGTCCACGGATATGACCCCAATGTGGACCTATTGCCGCCCAGTCGGATCACGGACCTAGAGGTCACCGACAAATCCCTACAGGACAGGACGGTCACTCTGGAGTGGACGTCCCCTGGAGATGATCTCGATTCCGGAACTGGTACGAATCACACACACTATACAAAAAAAATGAGCAAATAAATTCCCCACTTTTTTTGAGGGTTAAAGTAGAGATTTACTGTCCGTTTTTTGTTTGTGAAGATGTCCAGATGCTGTGGTAATGGAGAAACTTCCTGTTTGCTTTTTTTCTCTCGGATGGGTATATAGCCGACAGCTTGGAAATGCGATTCCACGAGTCTTCCCGGATATTTCGGAACTTTGAGCTCGGATATCTGGTCAATGAAAGCCACGTCGTTACGGGGAGTTTAACGCCGATGCCCGGAGGGAACAGACAAATGGTCGTCATTCAGGTAAGCTGTTTGTGTGTATACTACATTTAAAAAAAAAGGTTCGAGCTGACATCACCATTGTTGTCAATAAGTAATGACAACAAACGTCAGCATGAACTGAATTATTTTACAACAAATTCACTGTAGAATGTACCGGATCAATACAAACCAGAATTTTTTGGGAGAACAAAAAAAAACCACCGGATCCAACGCAATTTGGTCCCAACCCCTGGAGTATATTTCAGCAAATTAAAAGCCGCTAATTGCTGGCGTGCAGGGCGTTTTAATATTAATCACACTCTAAACACCTCAGGTTCCTGACAAGACGCCAGAGGAGCTCCAAGGACGGGTCTTATTCTTCGTCATCAAAGCTCGAGATGACGCGGGTAACGAAGCGGACATGTCCAATGTGGGAACAGCATATTTTCCCATAAACGTGAGACAGGTGAATATTTTCTGAGCTTACAAGTCTCTGCAGGTTGTAAGTGCTAACCTGTGTCTTGCAAATATCTTTTTTTTTTTCTTCGGGGCGGGTTATTACAGTCGATGAATTCCGATTCCTTGAGCGGCATCATCGTTTTGGCTGTCCTCGGAGTCGTCATATCCATCATATCTGTATTAGTTTTGGTTGTGAAGTGCATGCATTGGAGGAAGAAAAGAAAGGTAAAACCGTAAGCTCAATTTTACTCGATTTAAAAAAAAAGTGTATGTCGCCAGGGCCGAACCCACTAAAATTATATTGGGTCAGTTGCTTTGTGAATTATAATGTCGCAAGTGCTTTGCAGAAGCGTTGCTGCATTTATATTCAAAACAGCAGAGTAATACTGCAGCTGCAGAGCTCCCAGTGAGCTTGTGAAAGAAACATGAGCAACACACTGCAACGTGAAAGCGGATGAGAAATGCAGGGTGTAACACACCTGAACACGATCTAGCTTTTATTAAGCATATACCTATCCCGCTTTTATGTTCGTTGCACAAATTGTTTAACCAAGCAGGCAGAAACGTCGTTCAATATTGGCCCATGTTGATTATATAAATAATTTTAGGAACTCACAAAAAAATTTGCGATAAAGATAATTTTCCTCAAGAAAAAACAATCCTGGCTATCTACTCTTTAAAAACACTATCAGAAAAGATTGCCAGCTCAAATCACTTTCTATGGAAAAAAAATATCGACTGCAAACAGCTTATTGCAACTCATGCATCTTCATTCTTGCCTCTAACACTGTCCTCTTTTCTCTTCTCATTGAAAGCTATCTAGGAGCTTAGACATGTGAACGCAGGTAAGTGATCCTGTGATCCGGCCTAAATTTTTCAGCAGGCCGAGGCTGAAAGCAAGCCCCATTATTGAGATGCATGTTTTTTTTTCTCTCTCCCCTTGGGGGTATTTTTTAGGACTCGACGCCGAGCGGAGGCCACAGACTGAGACAGAGAGACTCTAACCAGAAATATTACATGGCCACACCTTTGGTGGTGTCCAGCAAAGGAGGAGTGTCCCCGCTTCGGTCCGAGTGCGACTTTGTGACCAAACTTTGAAAAAAATTATCTTTGTTGAACTATTCTGCAAATAGGCATATTTTTTGCACAAGATTTAAGATGCTCAAATCCATTCAAACTGATGGAGAAAAAAAAAATAACGGTGGCGGACGTTTTTTCTGTTGTTTTTTTTCTGGTTACGACAACAAAAAAAAGAGAGAGAGAGACAAAGGGATTGTGGAATTTTATGTCCCTTTTTGGTGTCGGAATGAGTGATGACTGTGAATATGGAAAATCCGTAACGGTATTAAGTTACAGCTCATGCTCGTATAATCTACGTTTGTTAAAAAGGTGACGCTGCAAAGAGAGATGTTGTTTCTTGTTGATTGGGGCAAATGGCTCAATGACAGCAATGCTGCAACCATTTTACCGTTACACACCACTGTTAAACCACACTCTATAGGCTACCGCACTCTTAGTTGTTTCGTTTTTTTAGGAGTTATGGTAGCGAAAAGTTTCGTTTTTTGCGCAACGACGGCATATAGTAAATATGAATCTACAAAACGGTTATTGGCGACACGATTGGCGCTTTGGACACTTAAAAGAAACACACACACTGGATATTCTCAGCACGGTTCAAATCAAAACGTTTATAATTTTAATACGTAGATAATATTTACTTTATATCGTGTACAGTACTACAAACTTATAATGAGATCGAACCTTATGTTCGAATGGGATGAGTGTCAGTGGAAAAAAAAACAAAGTCATAGAGTAAGGAAGCTTTAAAGTGCTTTCGAAATTTAAACAACGTACACTTTAAACCTCATGCTGTATATTAAAGATATAGGATAAGTATCAATGTAAACTCATCACTATGCAGTCGGATCCTTCTGTGACAGTGAATTATTAAGACCTATAGCTTCCATCCGATTGACAGTCTCGTACCGCGACTCCTTTTTTTTTGAAAAATTCCAACTTCATTGTAATAATAATTATTAGGATTTTAAAAACCAGCAATTCATTCGAGCTAATTCGTTTGCTGCATGAGGCAAGCGTCTCTCCTAGTCTCAACCTGTCTTCAAAGAGAGCTATCAACCGTACTTTAAAAAGAAAAACTGACCTTGGGTTTCTATAATAAGCTTACAAAAGCGAAGGGAAAAGTCGTACTGCATGGTTGTGATGCTGCAATAAGATTGCTATATACACGTATCAAAATATCAATGTCTATAGCCTGAGACCAATGGCTTTTGTGCCTTGCTAACGGTAATATTTTTTTTCTCTCCCTCTCTCTCCCGCCTCGTAAAAATTCCACTCAAAGAAATTGCAGTATTACGAAGATTGTTATGACAGGTTTTCCTCTGAAATGCACCGAGGATTTTGCAGGTTGTTTTTATGAAGGCAACCCTCTTTTCTTCTCATCTTCCGTCGTCATATTGAACGGCATCTTTTTTAAAAATATATCAAGCGGTGGATGCAAATACACGAGGAAGTGCCTCCTCAGAATAACAATAAAAATGACAACATTTCCATGGAATTGTTACCTCTTCTACGTATAATAAACGAAAAAATATCAACGCGCGAGTTGCTGCCTAATCAAAAAAAAGAGAACAACTTTACGAGGCTACGCTGCAATTATTTTTGTAGGAAATTTTACTACGAAAGTAACTGTTATTTGCTAAACAGGCTGCACATGACAGCGCACACATT
>JYFJ02003369.1:0-43106 GCA_000934665.2 Catajapyx aquilonaris | reverse complement strand
GGCCGAAAGTAGCAGTTAATAACTGCTATAATAGCGGCTATTTCCAGTCGCAGTCGCGGTTTAGCCGTATTACCCGGGATGCTACACATCGACCGGCATCTGGCTTCCCAAGTGTTCCTAGGAATGGCGAACAAACTGTGTGAGAAATTTAAACCTGGAGGCAAAACGGGGCTAAAAAGTGATTACGATTACGAGTGATTACGCGTAATCATTAGGGGGGGTACGTGTGATTACGTGTGATCAGTAGTGAATTGTGTAATCCCAAGTAAAGTGCTGGACAAATTAGCTGTAGCTGATTGTTTTTTTCCGTCGGCGACGGCGCTGCGTTACCTGGCAACCCCGTCCGACGGGCCAATTCAAACACCAGCTTATGGAGAGTACTTCCATTGTTGCCACTGTTTACAAATCGAGTGAGTGACGCGGGCGACCCAGCGACGGGTCTCTTCTGCCTGCGCACTCACTCACTCGATTTGTAAACAGTGGCAACCATGGAAGCGCTCTCCATGGGCTGATGTTTGAATTGGCCCGCCGGACAGGGTTGCCAGGTAACGCCGCCGCCGCAGCCGCCGGAAAAAAGCATTCAGCGACGGCTAATATGTCCAGCACTGTACACCTAAAGCAAACGGATAATTTTCAACCGGGATCCGATATGGGGTTAAAAAGTGATTACGTGATAATCATTAGCATGTGATTACGCGTAATTAGTAGTTATATGTAATCACAAGTACACCCTCTTAGGCCATATCCCGAGGTATTACAAGAAACAAACAAACAAACAAAACAAGTGCGAAATATCACCCTCATCAAGTATCGCAAGAAAATGTCAAATTATGATAAATATCGATCATTTTGTCCATTTGCTTTAAGTGTACCAGTGATTAAACATGATTAATCGTGACCAGTAGTAAATCCACACGATTACGCGTAATCATCGCTTTTACACCATAAAGTGCATAATATCACCCCCATCAAGTATCGCAGGAAAATGTCAAATGACTCAAAATATCGATTACCGCAATTCAAATATCGCAAAAAAATGACGATATCAATAGTATGCAATATCGATTCGCGCAAATTGAGTGGGGAAAATCCTACAATCGCAAATATCATATTTCGACATATCGAGACTGTTTTATAATGATTTTTCTTTTCCAATGTTGCTAGGATCAACAACACATACTTTTGGGTCCAAAATTTAGCAATTTGAAGCGATTTATTTGTGCAAAATTCGATGATGTGGACATTGCACAGTTATTGGGTCCTGACCGACCCCCTTGCGCTTTTATGCCGCTTTCGCTCTCAAAATTGTTTTGAACAGCGTTGCAATTACATGTGCATTAAATAAACTGTTTAGCAAGCCATCCATGACAATTAGCTGACATACAGCGAAATTNGATATGGGTCGATATCTACATATTACCTTTTATCATGTGGGTAACAGGCATTAATACAACCGGTTTTTGGAACGGGGTTTTACTGGCTCTAATGGTCGTAGTTCATTACCTAGATACTTTCCGAGTAATTAATGGGGGAAGTAGTTAGCAATATTTTGCAAATGATTCGTTGTAAAGTGATACAAGCAGAATCGAGTACGTTTTGGGAGGGTAATATTACAGGTAATATTAATCTCAGATTAATATTAATTAGTGCAAGATTCACTAATTAATCACAATTAATCCTAGATCATCCCTTAGCATTAATATTCATAGTAATAAAACAGCCTACAGCTATTTTCAATCAGAAATGTTGACCAAACATTTTTTTTGCTAAAAAATTCTCTAGGGTTAATTTGTGTAAATAATGACAAAATGGGAGATGGGTAATGACCAAATGTCACGGTTGTCAATATTTTGATTGGATAGATCACAAACAAAAACTAGTTTGCAACTCTAATAATCCATTATTCAATTACTTGCAAAATAGAGTCATATAACTGTCATGGTGTAATTGGCTTTAAGTAATAACACAATATTTCCCACCCAAAAAAAGTTTCGAACAGCACTCCAGCAAGGTGACAACGTTTCCATAAAAAGATTGGGAAATCACGTTGATTTTTCGCATTGCCAATGAAATTCAAATGGGGAAATATAGACATAAAATGTCCGGTTCATTTCTCGTTGACATGGGACCCAACAGTCTGTAGACTTGACCTTGGGGGATAGAGTGAACCCGGAATACCGGAAGTGCCCAGTGACCGGAAGTTGGCCATAAACCTATCCACTGAATCTGAATCCGAAAATAGTTTATCGCTATCTCATGCAGTTTAGGCCCTGATGCCTGTCCACAGACGGACTGACTGACACAGCCGTTCCGTAAAACAATTTTTTGATGAGAAAAGTCCAAAAATCACATTGTCCCAAAATATTTTTGGAAGAAAAATCACTGTCCCAAATATTTTTAGTACACTCTTAACCATTTACCTTCTCTAGAGAGGGTAAGAAAGTGGCCATTTTTTTACCTTACATTGTAGGGTAAATATTCTTGGGTAAATTGATTCTAAGGTAAATTTTGCATGTATTACCTTAGAAAATAGAGGGTAAAAAAATTGCCACTTTCTTAACCTCTCTAGAGAAGGTAAATGGTTAAGAGTGTACTGTCCCAAGTATTTTTAGAACCCAAATCACTGTCCCAAATAATTTTTGAACCACCATGACACACATGTCAGAACCTAGGCGTCCATTTCCCACAATTTAAATTTAATAACCTCTCTTCCAGTCCCTTCCAATCCCCTTAGCCTCCCTCTGGTGTCAAACTCCGTCGGTCGCTTTAACAGGTCCAATTTCACCTCCCGCCTTCATTGCACAATATGAGACAAGGAAAAGCAAGCGTGGCGTGAGACAATAAGCGAAAAACCTGCAGACAGATCTTTTACCTTATATTTTTTTCTCTTTTGGTGTGTCCTGGACAGTGGGGGAAGGATGGGGTAGGGAGGATGAAAAATGTGTCAGAGTTGGATCTGGTAAACTAGGAGGGCGCCATTTCTTTTCCTGAAAGTGACATGGAGCTGTCCAACCGAGAGTGGGGGCTTCCCCGTAGCAGCGACAAACAACTTGATTCGCGGAGGCCAACGACTTTTCCCGCCACTTTTTAGGGAGTAAGGGGAAGGGTGGGAAGGTGGAAAACGGGGGGAGGACATGCTTTGTGTTGGGTTTGACTAATGAGGTGTCCGCCTGACTCCTCTTATCGTACCTTCCCTTTTGTGGACACTTTTTTTTTTTGTAACGGACACTTATCTGTCATGGAGGCGTGCTAAGGATAGGATTTAACTCGAGAAGGTGGAATTAAATATGGCGTCGTTAGAGGGTTGGAATCAGAAAGAAGGGCACAGTAACTGACAATTTAGCCCAGGCTGAATCCAAATCCGAAAACCGTTTGTCAGTTTCATAAGGTTTAGGACCCGATGTGTCCACGAACGGACCGAGCTGCTCTATACGATTTTTTGGGAGGTTGAAAATAGAGCAAAAATGATGTAACAAAAATTTTACTGCGTCAAAGAATGTGACATGTGGCGACATCTGTTGAGATAGATGACAAACTGTGTGGATTGTGGCGCACTTAACATTCGAGGCGACATGCCTGGAGGTGTTGATGGAATCATCAGTATTCACTCCCTCGAAGGGAGTTATAGCCTTTCGTCTAGTCTCTAGTCTCTCTATTTTTTTTTGCACTAGTGCCATCTGCGCGAAACAGAGTCATGAATAGTTGCATGTTCCCCAATTTCGCGAGTGATGCGTGTTGCCAATCGGGGCCAAAATTTCGCGGTAGCGTGCATTTCAAGGGCTCCCCAAAATCGGAGTTGAAAATGCAAAGAGGTAGAAGTACGGTGTATGAATAATAAAAGGGATATGGTGCCGTGTAACGTAAGTGGTTCAATAGTACCGGCGGCGGTGGGATGCGATCAAGGGAGGGGTCAGATGGGAGGGGTCATACATGAATGCAATTTTGTACCCATTTTGTGCCCATTTAGGGTTAGCCTGATGGGTTGCAGGCCATTCATTGTTAGTAAAGTGATATTGTTGACAGTCATTGTTGTGCATTGTGACTTCAGTACTAGTAAACGGTTAAATAGATCTGAGTAAATGAGCAAAATAAAATAAAGAGCAACTACTGTAAAATTAATAACTGCGTGAAAATAATAATATGAAGTAAAACTATAATGATTTTCGATATAATTATAATGTATGGATTAATTAATATAAATTACTACACAAATAACTAATATAAATTACTACACAAATAACCAATATAAATTACTACACAAATAACTAATATAAATTACTGCACAAATAACTAATATAAATTACTACACAAATAACTAATATGGTATTAATCACTATACAAAAAACTAATATGGTATTAATCACTATACAAAAAACTAATATGGAATTACCAAGTAATCACTACACAAATAACTAATATGGTATAAATAATGCACAAGTAATATAAAATAATGAAATAATTACAATAACTTAATATCTGATATGCCGTAATACAATAAGAAGGTATTACACTAATGAAATAAAATGTAAATTGAAAATAAATAATAAAATGTAAATTGAAAATAAATAATAAAATGTAAATTGAAAATAAATAACAAACTGTAGAATTCCAATAAATAAATTGGAGATTGCAAATAATAATATAATAATAAATAGGAGATTGCAAATAATAATATAATAATAAATAGGAGATTGCAAATAATAATATAATAATAAATAGGAGATTGCAAATAATAATATAATAATAAATTGGAGATTGCAAATAATAATTTTATAATAAATTGCAGATTGAAAATAATACATAAATTGTAGATTGCAAATAAATAGATCTTTTCCTTCATATTTTGTGTCGATCATAATCCAAAATAGCATTTTGACAATTTCCAATGTAACATTCCATTACATTGAATAGTTTCTCTCTCTCTCCCCCTAATACAGATTTTGGAACCAAAATATGATCGCACAATATATATTTTTCCTACTTTTTTTGTGGCTCTTGGAATAAAGGTTTTTGTGTGGAAACGTGCCAGTTGCTTCTTAGCGGGAGGGCCCCTGGACCCGGAGGCAGAAATGCGCCAAGATTGCTTGTCAAGGAGAGAAGAGTTGATAAAGTCCTGAAAAGGGTAGCTAAGGGAGGGGTGGTCCAAAACTCCCCTCCTCCTTCCCCCCCCCCCCCCACTTCTCCCCATCCAAACCCACCCACCTTCTGAAAGGTAGCTGGAGGGGGAATTCTCATTCGACTGCCACCTCAACACACCCCAGTCCTAATGACGCGAACTTTCAATAACTTCTTCTTCTGTGGGCGTGGGAAATCGGCGCCAAGTCTCTTCTCCGCCATTTACTTTTTTCTTCTTCTTTCTCCTCCTCTCCCCACCCTCCCCCTTTTTCATCTGGCGCCAGTGACCTTTTTCTTTCTTTTCTTTTTTTTAAAAAAAAGAAGTTTGGAAGCCTCCTCCTCCAGACCCCCCCTGAACTGTCAGAACAACTTTCATAATCTTGGCTGGGGCCCCCTTGTCTCAGGAGGGATGTCGGAATGTAATAAGCACTTGTTTTACTGCACCTTTTGCACTCCGACGGGACTTTCCTGAGGAGTTACGTCATTTTAGGAAGAAGCAGGAAGGGTTATTTACAGGCCCGATATACAGAGTAAGTTGGATTGCTGAAAAACGTACAAGCACTTCACTATTTATTATGTAGCCACATTTAGTGTGGTGGTGTCTGCATAATTATAAAACACTACTATTATCGAAATAATTCCGATTATTTTATCCGATGCTATTATCAGAATCATTCTCAAAATAATATCCGATACTATTATCAGAATAATTCCCATAATAATATCCGATACTATCATCAGAATCATTCCCATAATAATATCCGATACTATCATCAGAATCATTCCCATAATAATATCCATACTATCATCAGAATCATTCCCATAATATGATCCGATACTATCATCAGAATCATTCCCATAATATGATCCGATACTATCATCAGAATCATTCTAATATGATCTGATACTATCATCAGAATCATTGTGATATTATCCGATACTATCATCAAAAAATTTCCTATACAATCATGAAAATAATTCCAATATTATTCGACACTATCGTCAGAATAATTCCGATACTAACCGATACTATCATCATAATAATTCCGATACTAACCGATACTATCATCATAATAATTCCAATACTAACCGATACTATCATCAGAAAATTTCCTATACTATCATGAAAATATTTCCGATATCATTCGACACTATCATCAGAACAATTCCGATAATATTATCTGATACTATTATCATAATAATTCCGATAATATTATCTGATACTATTATCATAATAATTCCGATAATATTATCTGATACTATTATCATAATAATTCCGAAAATATTATCTGATACTATTATCATAATAATTCCGAAAATATTATCCGATACTCCGATAGCAGAAGTATTGTCTTTGAAGACATCACCGCACTAAATGGTAATATTTGAAGCTTGTACGTTTTTTCAAGCAGCCGTGTGAATGAGGCCTGTAATGAGGGCATGAACATTGTTGGATGCATGCGGTTGGAGCCACTTAGCCTCACCTGCATGTAGTCCATTACCGAATATGGATCCAACAGTTACACAGGGAATGCAAAATTCAAAGGCCAGGGAATGGAAGGGAATGGGAGGGAATAATTTATCGCTCCAGTCCTATACAGAACATTAACTCATAAAATAAGGAACGCAGCAGCAGCAGCAGCAGCAGCCTCCCATCTTGCTTCATGCTGAAGAGAATCTTCCTTGGGCTATATAGCCCTGGCACATTTTATTTTACGAGCATCCCCCCCTATTCCAATTGATCGTCCAAGGAGGCCCACCCAACCACCCCCTGGTCTAAGATTTCCCAGGACGAAGGTAGAGAAAAGCAAGCTCTGCAGCTTTTACTTCTATCGGCAATCTTCACAGGTTTATAGTCAGAATAATAATAATATAAATGCAGCGGTGCTTATGGGTTCAACTTTGGTCATGAAAACAGATAATTATTATTTCTGGCACTAATTAAGCGTTTTTTAAAAGCGTCCAGATGGCTTTTAAAGGATTTATTGTCGGTTCAGCCAGAGATGTCGCCACTGGCTGATTGGCATCACTGCTGACATCTGTTGGCTGGTTAAGTAGGGTTAGGTTAGGTTAGGATATATACAGGGTGTTACAAGTTCGGGGGGCACTTCTTGATAACTGATATCGCCCGATATGGTTAGAGGCACAACAAGCTACAAAAAATAACTGCTATCAGGCGATATCAATTATCAAGAAGTGACCCCACAAACTTGGAACACCCTGTATATGTAGGTTTAGGTATGGTTAGGTTAGGTTAGGTAGGATTAAGTGAGGTGAGGTAAGGTGAGGTAAAGGTGAGGTAAAGGTGAGGTTAGGTGAGGTTAGGTAGGGCTAGGAGAGATTAGGTTGGAACATGGAACATGTCATGTTCTGGAAATGCTCCATGTAGTGACTCCATCTCTGTACAGCACTGCAAATATGTCAGATTGGAACAGGACGCTTCCCTTATCGTCCATTGTTGAAAACTATTGACCGGGCACTTCACTACATGGCGCGTTCTTGTTGAAACTGGGAGAGCCGATGGTCGTGCACACAATCGGGGTTCGAACCTGAACCGAAACACGTGTGGTTCCTTTTGTCCCGACTCAATTGAAGGCCTTGTCCACTCTCGTCCGTTCGATTTTTTTCCCCTCCCATCAGCACTTATTCTGTCCGATCCTATGTTTTCACCTTGAACGGACTGGAAATTTAATTCTACCAGTCACTGTTGTATAGACAGGGAAAAGAAGTACATTTTGGAGAGTGCTTCACAATCACTCGATCTGGCCGTTTTGCCACTGATGGTATATATGCATAGTCTTTTGTTGCGACGGTAATAAGCGTTGTATCCTGTTCCGTCTTGTCTTTTTTTTCTTTTCTTTTGAGGACAGGAACAGGGGAGATGTTCTCTGGCTCTATTCCAGGTCCGGATATTGGAAGAGGGTTGCCTTCGAGCGTTCCCACAAACAACGGCTTCAAGCCGATCCTAGGGCGGAGCCATGGCTTGGCGTACAAGGTGGAAACTGGCTCCGTGGCCACAACAGAACGAATCAGATGGCCTTATTAAGGGTTCTGTTGAGACAGTTTGGGAAAGTTGGAGGAAAAGAACAGTTTGACTCCTATATGATCAGACGAATATATTTTTCTTGGAAAAATGCAGACATTCTTATCGAAATTAATTGTGGTGTTAATTACTGCTGGCTAAAATCATAATAGGCAGAATTTGGAAGAGGACAGTTTGACTTATTGTGAAATATTTTATATAACAGATATTCGAGTAAATAAGTTGACCAGTGAACGCTAAACTAGTGTCGTCTCTGAATACGCCACAGCACTAAATATGGTGATATTTATAATATAAAAATGATTAATTTTATTTAATTAATTTACAATATCGTATGGATCATGAAGCTAACAGTTTGTGGTTCTACGATATTCCAATAATCAAGTTGTCCAGTGAACAAACTAGTGCTGCCTTGGAAGACGCCACTGCACTAAATGTGTTAACAGCTATACAAAACACTAAATAATAAATACCCCAACTTATGGCCTGAGTTGCATCGACTCCCACAATAAATGCCACCACGATCCATGCTTATCTGAAGCATTAGATGACAAATGAGGCAAAGACCAAGCCGGACGTTTCCTATACGACGTCGCATAATCTGTCCGGTAGTTTTTATCCCCCCCTGTACATTTTACTGCGACCGTCTGGTTTTATTGCCCTGGACTTATTGTATTAAGCCAGATAAAAGCTGGGATCGTATCTGATCCTCCAGCCACGCCGAAAACTGCCTACAGGCCAGGCTTATTACCTCCGGAGCGATAATTTCCCAAGTTGAAAAGAAGCTTTACAAATGAGATCCTCCAGAAGCCCTTTCGCAAACTGGTTGCTTCAAGTGTGAGAAAATCCTCCATAGGCCAACAGTTTCGTTCGCTTTAAAAAAATATATATATCTTTTTGTTGTTGTTATCGTTCTTTACTGCTATTGGTCCTACTTTTTTGCCATTAGTTCCGCTCATAACGTGGCAGGTATATAAAAAAAACTCCAGTAGGTAAGAGGACGATAGGACGATCTATCTTGCTCTTGTTCAAGTCCTCCCCACATGAAGCCCGGCCCATTTAACGCGATTTTATGGCTGCGTAAATCAGCCGAGACGGCCATTTTGAGAGACTTGCCTAATATGTCGGCAGTAGATGGCGGGTAAATCACTTCGGTTGTTGTGTGCATTCTAGAGTTTAGGGTACTTGCAACCCGATTGGGTCTCGGTTTTGACCCAAAAAATTGGGTTGTAGGACAATGTGTAAGGTGTGAACTGCTGGGTCGTTCAGAGCGTAATAGCGTTTAACGTAGCGGTTACCAGTAGCAGCTCTTTTGATAGCTTTTGCCATGAGCTAACCTGGCATAGCCTAACTTTAAGCATATGCATGTGAGTGGCTGTTACGAGGTTATTATGGCTGCAAACATTGTTAGCCTTTGACCTTTGATAGGTTATAAGTAGTTATGAACTCTACAACTAAAAACGACATTACATATGGAAAACTCACAATAATTATTCACAGTGATCCCAGGACTGCTAGGAATATCTGCTCTGTTATTAGCTAGTTTAGTGACTTCTATTTCTAACATCTACTTTAAACTAACTTTTAATATCATCTCATTTTCATAACCATGTAAAACCGCTAAATGGGTGGATATCAGTTTAATAGAAGTCACTTTGGCTGATGCTGTTATGGCTGAGAAGATAATAGTTACTTAAATACAGGATAAGCTGTTACCAATAACAGTTTATTATGTAGTTGCTAACGTAGCAGCTTACAACTAGTTATTTAACTGTCGAATACCAGGTAAGCTTTTACCAGTAGCAGTTCATTATGTTTCTAACTTAGCGGGTAACAACTACAGTAGTTATTGAGCTGTTAAATACTGGGTAAGCTGTTAACAGAGCGGTTACGAAAAGCAGCTAATGTTGCAGTTATTAAATAATTATTTGTAAGCGGATACGTTATCACCTACATAATAAACTGCTATTGATAAAAGCTTACATTGTATTTAATAGCTAAATAACTAGTTGTTCGCCCCCATGTTAGCAGCAACACACGGAACTGCTACTGGCAACTGCTTACCCGGTATTCAACAGTCAAATAACTAGTTCGCTACGTTAGCAGCAACATAATAAGCTGCGAGTGGCAACAGCTAAGTCGGTATTTAACAACTAAATGATTAGTTGTTAGCCGCTACTTTTGCAGCAACATAAGGAACTGCTACTGGTAGCATCAACGTCAACAGCTACCCGTTAACTGCTATTACACACGCACAAGCAATGTTCAAACGAGTGTTCCATTCCCCTGAAACTGAAGCATGTCCCACTTTAAAAAAAAAACTGTCCAGGAGACGTGGGCTTTTGTCCCAACCAAGCTCGACACAAAAAAAACCACAAAATTGAAGGGAGCGCAGTGCATGCCACATGCATGATATGTCCAAGCCCCGAGTTTTCCAACGTCAAAGTGGACGCTACGTCCGCTACATTTTTTGGGGTGTTTTCAGCAGGTCGGTTCATGAACATGTATCCTGAACAACCTGTATTGTTGGTGGGAGATGCGAACAGAATAGTGCAATAGAAAGGGGGAGCCAACCCAATATCTAAGGGACGCGTAAATTCCAGTAGGAAACAGCTCGCAGTTGGCCCCATTCCAGGCGGTTTCTCGCTACCAATCCATAGATATCCCTAGGACTGATGCGACACTACCTCCCTCTTGCATTTCTACATTACACCAACTACTGAAGGATCCATCTTGGGGCGCCAGAGCGCACCGGAATTTCAAGCTGTTGCCAAGAAAAGGGATCTGGCACCTTGTTGCCAAAAGGCTCCAACAATATTGCAGCGTAAATTCAGGGTCTCCCTATGTCCTGGCTATCAGTTGATGCAAATTACCAAGGGGTCGCTTATACTAAACGCTATTCGTAAAACATGGTCACCAACTCACATCTCTCAGCTTTTAGAAGATTACCATCCACATGATATTCGACCATGCATAGTTTTTTTTTTTTTTGGTAGGAAGGGATGGGGGAAAGAGGAACTAGGAACCAACACAACCGGAGCTTATTTCCAATAGAGCATTTGCATAATGAATGACATCAGAAAATTAGGCAAATGTCTGCGCGTGTCCTGAATTCCGCCTGTCATCCATGTCGCCTCGAGCCCCTTTGGATTTTCACTCGCCCCATCCTTCTTTGCACTCACAAAATTCTCCCTTCCCAACACCCCTTCCCCAGTGCCACGTTCTTTAACCTAAAGGTGGACATCCCTTTGGGAGATATGGCAGGATATTTTAAGGACCAATGTGCAATTTTTCGGATAAGAATCGATTTGAAGTCACTGTCAGGGTGACTAAACATTTATAAAGCAGATTTGTCAGTAGCGGTTATCAATTGCAGTTACAAATAGCATTTATGAGCAAGTAGCAGTTCAGAATAGCTGTTTCGAAAAGCAGCGATGGAAATAGCTGGTCCCCGAGAAATGGCGGTTTTATATAGTAGCAGTTACAAAAACCAGTGTTGGGAAAGGACCAGTACCGAATAGCATATTCAAGAATCAGCTATGGAAAGAGCTGGGATTTTACAAATCGCAGTTATATAGAGTAGCAGTTACAAATTACCGTTTTGGGAAAACAGTATTCTTCGTAGAGGTTTTCGGCCAGTAGCAGTTTCAAAAGCACCTATGGAAATAGAGCCTCACTGACAAATAGCGCTTATATAGAGAAACAGTTACAAATAACTGTTAGAAAATCGTTCGTTTTCAGCATGTTTTTTTTAAAAAAAGCTGTGGAAATAGCATATCTTCGACAAATCGCGGTTGTATAGAGTAGCAGTTACAAATTACAGTTTTGTGCTAGTAGCTTTTTCAAAAACCAACTATGGAAATAGGTGATCTTTGACTAATAGCGTTTACGTTTAGTATCACTTGCAACTAACACTTTGGTAAAGCAGCGGTTCCAAAGAACGGTTTTTGGAATTTAGCAGTTTCGAATATCAGTTATGGAAATATCTGTTCCTTGACAAACAAAGTAGCAGTTACAAATAACCATTTTGGGTAAATATGTCAATAACTGTTCCTTGAAATATCGCTTAGTTATTTGTCAAATCGCTGTTTCTTGTAGCAGGTAGCTCTGCTTTTGATAAATAGCAGTCATTTACAAGTCACGCTCTATTGATGCCTCCGAACTCATTTAGATTTTAGAGGCAAATAAAATGTGCAATATTGGACATAACAGTACTACATCGCTCAAAAACAGAGGCGATTTTGCATTTGATTCAAGTCAAATGCAAAAAATCGTCTCTATGTTTTTGAGCTATATAGTAGCCTACCTAACGCCTTGCACAAACAACACCTGAACTCTCACTCTTCCCTGCTACGTTGACACGATCCAGCGAACCTTACATCAGGCCCAAGTGTACCCCCAAGTTTTTCATTTACCTTTTTTATTGACTGAGTAAGCTCCCTGTAATTCAGGGGTGTGCTCCAAATATCGGAATCGAGCGAAGAGTGTTAGCCCGCTCCATGCTGGAAGGGTCACTAAAAGTTTAAGTGGTATCGTTTCCTCGGGACTATGCCACGCTGGAATGGTGTCATGTATTACACCAGATGAGGGGGGTGTCGGGGGTCTGAACTGACGTTTATCTCCTTCTATTCTGGGAGGGTTTGACGAGGGTGGCCCAAAGAGTGTCCGGCATGGTCCACTTTATCAAGATAAGCTCAGTAGTAATGTTCCAATGGGGATGATTCGGATGCTTTTTAGTATAGGCTGACTGTCAGTGGATAGATAAGGACAAAACCAGTCGAAAATGTAGAGGTGCAAAATGTCGAAACACTAACCGGCAATGACATAGACGCCTGTAAACATTTGGCTGCGTATCTCCGGGGCAGACAAATGTTTACAGCCGTCTATGTCGTTATTGGTTAGTTTTTCGTCATTTTGCGACTCTACATTTCCGACTCGTTTCATCCTTATCTATCAAATGTCCGGCAGAATATACTTAAAAGGATCCTAATTATCCCCATTTGAACATTTATATTACACGCTCGACTTTTTCTCAGTGTCACATTTTATTAAAATTTTCATCGTTTAGCTGATATATAAAAAGCAAAGTTCGTTTGTTTGTCCCAATCCCTCCTACCGACTCCTCTCCCACTGCCCTCTGTACCACATCATCTGGGTACCATGGCAACTGGTCACCAACGCTTCCGATTGGCCCCCGTTCTGCACCTGCGCAATGGGGGAAGCAGCGCCTCTGGTGGGTGGGATGAGAAACTACTATTGAATGAATAGTTGACCACCGCACTGCAGGCCTTTCTCAAACTATCGACCCGAAACTTTTCATCCTGACTATTCAGAGCAACCTTTCAGCCTCCCATGTATGAATGGTGGTCTAACTTCCAGGATAAAAATGTTCTCACCACATTTAAAAAAACAAAAAACTGAACCAAACTATTGGCTGCGTTTTGCACAAAACAAACCGTACAAACAAAAGCCTGGTTTCACAACCGGTTTTCCGTACCTGTGAATACACCTCTTTTTTTTTCAAACAAACTTGACAACAAGCCGAAGTCCCTTTGCACAACAATCCGACCCCCTCATTGAATGTCTCGGGAGAATCGGATTCAATTTGCACAAACGTCTTTACAGTTTATTGTGCCCCCCGTCGGGAGACGGGGGGGGGGGGGTATCTCGAAGGGGGAAGGGGAGGGAAGAAGACAAAAGTTTGGGGCTCCAAAAGCAAGCTCCAGCCATCTTTAGTCTGAAGTTGCTGAACAATTGTCTGGACCCAAAATTGCATGAGGACCGTCGAATAATGTGGGTTCCTCGTCATCAAGACATAACCGCAGAGAGTTCCGTGTCTGGGACAGGAAACTTTGTGGTTACATATGTCAAAAAACAATTCGGACAGTTACGTCGGACAGTGCTATTTCAGCCGATGATAGTTCAGACAATGATATTTCAGACACACTTATTTCGGACAGTTGTCGTTCGGACAGTACAGATAGTTGGGACAGTAATTACTAGTACAGATAGTTAGGACTGATAGTACTATTTGGGACAGTGCTAGTACAAATGGTACTATTTTAGGACTGCTAGTACAAATGGTTCTATTTTAGGACTGCTAGCTCAGGCAATTACCATTCAGGCAATACTATTCCAGACAGTTCTACTTCAGGCAATACTATTCCAGACAGTTCTACTTCAGACTATAGACTGTACGCAGACTACTATTCTGGCCAGTTTTAGTTCAGACAGTGCTAGTACAGACGGTACTATTTTGGACAGTGCTAGTTTATAGACAATTACAGTTCAGGCAATGCAATACCGGGCAGTTCAACTTGAGACTTCTATTATAGACGGTCCACAGACACTATTAGTTCATACAGTACTATTCAGGACAGTGCTAGTACAGATAGTACTACTGTATTTAGGACAGTGCTAGTTTAGACAATTACAGTTCAGGAAATACAATTCCAGACAGATCTACTTTAGAGTACTACCTTTACAGACTGGCCACAGACACTATTAGTTCAGACGTTATTATTTCGGACAGTGCTAGTTCACAGGTACATTTACAGTTCAGGCAATGCAAATCCGGACAGTTCTACTTCAGACTACTATTTCATAGATTTTGGGCATACTAGTTCAGACAGTGCTTTTTCGACCAGATAGTTTCACGTTTTCCGTCACATTCGGTTTATGTCCACCTCGAGGTAAAACTGAACGTAAACGGCACTCAGCAGCCGGCTGCGCTTGTCCAAAACTTTTTTTAAAAGAACATACACGCACAGTTTACGTCCAAGTTATGTTCCAAAAAGTATTTTAGCGCTTTTTACCCAGAGGCCAACACGACATTTTGGCATGAAAATCACCCCAAAAAGTTCCGAGTTTGCCATTTTTATGCCAAAGCTCCCCCCCATCTTAAGAGTGTGCTGAATATCTTGAGGCCCATGTAATAAAAATGTCCCTCCCTTTAAAAAAAACCGGGACAGTAAATTTGGGGGGAATGGAGTCCTTTGCATTATGGGGGAGTCGAGAATTTACAACCAGCCCTGGAGAAAATTATTACCTTGATTCCTCCTTTGATTTCCAGCTGGTTTGATTTCTCCTCCAGAAATCAAACGTAATAGGTTGGCAGTTAAAAGGTAGTAAAAAGCATCTGGTAATTTGGGCCGTGTCGTAACCTTCTCTAGGTTCACTTTTTGAAAAAAAAAAGGTAGAAGTCTAGAGCCTTCCCCCCACTCTCTTAGTAATATCCAGGGGTTTATTAGACCCCGTGTCATATCCCGAATATTAACTCCATAATCCTTAGGTCGCTTGTTAAATTTCCCATCTCTCTCTTATCTACTTTCCGCCCCTTTTTTCGGGAGGAAAAAAAAAAGCTGGGGTCCTGACTTTGTAGGGTTGGAAAGTATGGTGTTAAATGTTCGAGGGGTTGTCACACTACATTTTCAGCCTGATTTTTTCGGATGTTTAAAAAAAAAACGTATGGTTGGTCATGAACTTACACAAACTTTTGGGTACGGTTGTGTCCCTGTTGTATCAACAAAATTCAGAAAAAATCTCTGATTATGTACGTAAATTGACATTTATCCTAATATTTTTATACAAATATTTCTATATTTTCTTAACATTCTGACTTTTCTAATTTAGTAATTTTCATGATTCAGTAATTTTCTGTCTTTGAGTTAATAATATTATTTCATGCATTTGAGCTAATAATTATTTTATGTCTTTGAGTTAATTAGTTTCTGAATTTACATACTAATAAATATCTGAATGATTATACATAACGAACGTAAAAATTTCTTATTTTCTTATTTTAAAATTTAATTCTTTACTTAATTGTAAACAATTCTTAATTTCTTAATTGTAAACCATTTCTAATTTCTTAATTGTAAACCATTTCTAATTTCTTAATTATAAACAATTTTTAATATCTTAATATTGCAACCAATTTTAATCTTAATATTGTAAACAATTTTTAATATCTGCAAAAAATTATATTAATTTCTTAATCGAAATTCTTAAGTTTCTTAATTTAATTTTTAAATTTTGATTAATTTAATACAACTGGGTTCGACTGCGTTTTAGAGCAGGTTGCATAAAAACATGCTAAATATTTAACTACGTACACAGTATATTCGTAAATAAATATTATTCTATCCCTTTTCTACCTTATGACTTACATGAATCCTCATAAATCATAATCAATGGTTTTCCTCTAAGCCAACAATCTCAAACTCTCAGTAAATAAGAGTCTCTTCTATAACTCCCCCCATCTTTTGGACCAGTAAGTAAAGAACAGCTCCCATTGGTGCAACCAATCTGGTTAATGCTGAAATAACCCAAGAAAAAAAAATTAGCTCAAGTTGACAAAAGTGTCCTTGTCCATTCCCTCAACCTCTTTTCCTCCCCACTTTTTTATCTCTTTTTTTCTCCCTCTCCCGCCTTCCCCCTACCCTCCCTCCAACTGGCAGAAGCGCGTGCGATTGGTCTTCCGGCGCTTGTAATCGATGGATGGGCAAGGTTGCCGCTTTACTACCGAATTTTTTTTAGCTGGGGGTCCTGCAGTGTAACGCTATTGCTCCAAAAAGAATGTTTCATAGTCCTTTTGTTGGGCTAGAGCATTGTTTGTGGATTAGAGATGTATCTATTAGTTAGGTTATTATAGACATTGTTGGCGCAGGATTTTGCATGGAATATGGAAATGTTGGATTTCAAAAAATTTTGCTGAAATTTATTAATATTTTAGCATCATTTTAAAAATCGTATTCGTCGTGTTTGTGTAAGCCTTCTGATTGTCCCCCGTTCGGCACATGCGCAATGGGTGGTGGCAGCGCCTCTGGTGGGTGGGAGGAGGAACTATCCATTCGTTTGTGCTAATTGAAATGCCTAGGGCTGTTAAGTTATTATTAACTATTTGAGATTATTAGTTTTTATAGTTACTGAATTATTTGAAGTTATTAGCTATCGAGTTATTGTTAAGCTATTAAGGAACCGTATTTGGAAAGTGATTTTAAGCTGTTATTTATTATTTTACTAACTTATAACTATGAAGTTATTTAAGCAGTTACTTTCGAACAGCTATGACTTTTGTTTACTATTTTAATTCAATTATTATTTTGATTACATATTTTTTTTCAAACCGTGGATAATGGGGGACTTGTTTAAATTTTTAATATTTAAAAAAATTTAACCATTCCTCCTCTTTGATTTCTTATGGGAACCAACCTGAATCGCTGAAGAATTCTTCAGCCAAGCCCACATCACAAGTCATAGCCATTTCCCTGCGACTTCTTTGCATGAAGTTACACTGCAGGAGCTACTGAATTTTTTATCCTAACCAATCTCGTGTTTAGGAAACGGGGCGGCAAAGAATTTTCGTTTCTTTTTTTTTGTAACCCTTACAGCAAAGCCTTCTCCACCCCCCACCACCCCCTCCAAAAAAAAACCTTCCAAGATTCAAGACGGAAGCTGGCACACTCTGCATTTTTTGGGGAAGCTCCAGGCTCTTCTTCATCCTGCTCAAGCGTATTGATCAGAGCACCTGAAGCTGACGCTTTTCCGACTTGCAATCCTCCCCACATCCTCCCCATTCCTCCCATCCTCCTCCTTTTCCAAGGCTCAAAGGCTTGCGGCCCTGCCAGCCAAAGGCCTGACAGATTCCTGGTTAATTCTTGCCAGTGACATGCTATTGTGATGTGCCTTGCAAACCCCATCTCTCTATAGTCTTCTATCGGATGTCTTCCAAGGTTTTGTACTGCTGGATTCAGACAAACTTCTGCTGCCATGGTCAACAAGGATGCTTCCAACAAGGGCCCCTGTTCCCATAAGTAAACCAATTTATAAAGTGGCCCGATTCAACCTATAGGCGACTAGCAATTTTTTCACTGTTTATTTTTAAGCAGCTACTTTTAAACAGATACTGCTTTTATTTGCTATTTCATCATTTATTAGTTATTTCATGTTATTAGCTATTGAGTTGTTTGAAATTATTTACTATTGAGTTATTATTAATCTATTAAGGTATTTGTCAGATAAGAGATTTTAAGCTAGTGGGTGGAATTTTCGTCGTACTATACTAGTTACTTCTAACTTAGCAGTACCAGTGTAGTGCAATGGTACTGCTAAGTTAGCAGTAACTAGTAGTACGACGAAAATTCCACCCATCATTTGATAATCATCTTTACTAACAGCTATGAAGTTATTTAAGCAGTTACTTCGAGCTAGCTACTTTCAGATTTTATAATAACTATTAGATGACATTTTTAAACAGCTACTTTCGAACAGGAACTGGTTTTGTTTGATAATAATTCTAGCATTCGTCACTGGTAATTTGAAGTGATATGATGTTATTAATTACTAAGATATTATTAAGCTATTGAGTTATTAATTGAGTTATTATTAAGCTATTGAGTTATTTATTAAGTTATTATTAAGATATTGAGTTATTTCTTAAGTTATTTAAGCTATTATTTGTTACCTATTTTACTGTAGCTAATACGCTATTTATTAAGTAGTTTAAGTAGTTGCTTCGAACCAGCTACTTTTAGAGTTATCAAAAAATATAGCTGATATTTTGTATAAGTAATTTGTGCTTTCAAACCCCAGTGGTTTCCCGTTATCTGCGAGTTAAATTTTCCAACCCTACTGCGGATATGTGAAACCCACGTTCTAAACTTGGTGCAACCGGACCTTAAGCTAATACTCTCGGTCACACCCTGTACCTTAGGATAGCACCCGGTGCGCACAAAGTTGGAACAGCAGCTCTGTAATATGGGCGTCGTTTTAAAGTTTGAAAGTCATCTGTGGGGGTGGTTTTGTTCGACGTCAGCTGTACAGTGCAAATCATAAAAGTTTAATTGCTCCCTACTTTTTTTTATTATTATTTAACTATTCACCCACCCACCCACCCCTACTATTTCCAGCTGAACACCTTTCGCGGTTGGATCGATCTAACCTCCCTGTTTGGTTGCATTCCCTCGCCCAATTTATTCCGCTCCAATGAAGGCACAGTTTGGTGATACTTTTCGAAATAAATTTTGTCCGCGGTTCTAGCACACTCTTCATGTCACCTTTCGTAGAAAATAGGACCGAAAACTTTTTGAGTTGCATGGTAACACTGGTGAAGGTGGCGCCTCGATGCGGACACTTTGTGCTACACTTGCCAGACGATCCGAGTCGATAGTATCCCCTTGATGATACATTTCCGTTTCCGCCTGTCTTACTCCACGATGCTTCGTAGTAACTCCTAGGAAGAGTGCGATTGGTGGATAATTGCTTGTCGGTTTGTTGGGAGGGGAATCCTGAAGCATCCATCACCGGAAGGGACCCCTGAGATGCAAATGGTGCGAGAGTGAGTTTTGGGGGGATTCCCCAGGACGCCCATTGCGCTTTGATGAACAAGTCTTGCCTCCTCTCCACCTCTGGAACATACTAGAGAGGGAAGGGACAAATGAACTTATTCTCTGAGCCATCACTGCAGCTTAGTGGGATTGCCTCTCCCTAAAGTAATGGCTCTCTTCGTGTTAACGGATGGCCTCACCAGGGAAAGACCCAGGAGATATCCAAGGGGGGGGGGGGGGGTGTTTGGAGACTGGATTACACGTGTAATTAGCCACCCGGTATCAGGAGTTACAAGGAATCAGTCACACCAAGATCTGCATCTATGTGTAACAATGAAGTTCCATCCAGATGTCTATCCGGAGAAATGGAGGGAGAATGCAGGTGGAAACCAATCACGGCCAATTACGTGACCATGGCCCAATCGTGGGCTGAAAACGTCTTCAATAAATATCGATACAGCGTGTCACTCACGAATATCGTGTAAGGAGACATCTTGCAAAATAATATCGCGTAACTATATACATAGTGGAAGATAATATCGTGGATCGATACGTCTTGGAAAAATATCGCGTATCGAAACAATACCGTGTATCGATACATTGTAAATAAAATATCGAGTATCGCAACAATACTGTGTATCGATATATTGTGAATGAATTATATTGTATCAATACATCGTGGAGAAATATCATGTATCGATACATAATGGAGAAAATATCGCATATCGAAACAGTCGAAGGCAATATCGTGTATCGATACATTGTAAATAAACCTCGTGGAGAAAATATCATGTATCGATACAAAGTGGAAGGCAATCTCAGGTGTCGATACAACAGTAGAAGGCAATATACGGTACTCGGTAGTGTACCCAAAAATAGTGGAAGACTGTCGTGCATCGAGACATAGTGGAACACTCCAAACGTGTATTGATGCATTTTAAATAAAATACAGTGTATCAGTACATCGTGGAAGACAATATCATGTACGAGTATCAATACATTGTCGAGGAGAATGTCTTATTGTATCTGTACATCGCGAAAGGGAATATCGCGTATCGATACACAATATCTTCCACTATGCATCGATACACGATATTTCCTTCTGATATGTATCGATGCAAGCCATTCTCCTCGACAATTCTCGGGGACAATGTCGTGTATCGATACGTCGCGGAAGGGAATATCGATACATATCGAGGCGGTACGTTTGAAAAGTAATGAAAAGGTGGGGGGAAAGGAGGCACGAAACTGAGATAGAAGTGTCGTAACCTATATCCACCACACTATGCGAATGACACCACATAAAATTATCAAAAAAATTCTCGCAGTCTTCATCAAGCTATGGCATTTTGGCAAAGTTTGGCAACAGGATAGATGCGAAACAATTTTCCGGCAGAGCCAGGATAGAAGTGGGAATAATTTATTAGGTTCGCAACCAATATCGATGTCTCCTCCAGCAACCTTCCTCGCAACCAAGCCTCCCCAATTACAGCGTATCTTGGGTTTCAAACTTGTGCAAAGTGCCGTCTCTGAAATTCTCCTTTTTTTCCCCCGACATCCCGCCTGAGTTTGAAACGCTTTGATCTTCTCAGCGGAAAAGATCTGCACCTGCGCAGGAAACTATAGGGAAATTTTTGCCCCCCCCCCCCCCCCCCCATAGTCCCCTAAAAAGAATGGGTCCTTTCGGAGGGCGGGGGGAAGATTTGGTGGCAGTAAATCGTTTCTGGAGGGTTGGAACCGTTGGTTGTTTGTCTTGGTATCACGACGTATCTTCATGATTTCGCGAGATACCATTCATAGACCTCTTCCGACTCAACTGATGTAGACTAGTAGTAGTCGACAAGACCATTTCCTGCTCAAAATTATTGAGCATTTATTGGAATTTTATTTATCGATATGGATGAATTGTTTGAGTTCATTCATGCTTTTATTATTTTATTATTCCATATATCTCTTTTATTTAATATATTGTATTAATGCATGTATGTAATATATTTAGCTACGTTTTTAATTCCTTAACTTTTGAATGTTTTATATTTACACATTCACTTTACATTTCCAGATATTTTGTGTTTTATATTTATTTTTTATAAAATGCCATTTTGTTATGTTATCATTGTACGTATTGAGCTACGTATGTGTCCATTTTTGTTTACATATTGCTTGTAATTTATTTACTTAATCTACATTTAGTTACTCTCATTAATCTATTCATTTCAATTTCATTGCATTCATCTATTCATTTCAATTTCATTGCATTCATCTATTCATTTCAATTTCATTGCATTCATCTATTCATTTCAATTTCATTGCATTCATCTATTCATTTCAATTTCATTGCATTCATCTATTCATTTCAATTTCATTGCATTCATCTATTCATTCACTAGTTTTTATTAATTATTCATTCATTATGTCATTCATTCTGATAAATTCATTCACTATGTCATTCATTCTGATAAATTCATTCACTATGTCATTCATTCTGATAAATTCATTCACTATGTCATTCATTCTGATAAATTCATTCACTATGTCATTCATTCTGATAAATTCATTCACTATGTCATTCATTCTGATAAATTCATTCACTATGTCATTCATTCTGATAAATTCATTTATTCTGGAAAATTACTCCATTCTGAAAAATTCCTCTTCTGATAAATTCATGTATTTTGATAAATAATCAGAATTAATGAGAGAAGGAATATATAAAAATTCATTGTCATTCGTTTTGCTAAATTCATTCGTTTCTATAAATTCATTCTGATATTCATTGTCATTCGTTTTGCTAAATATATTCATTCCGCCATTCATTCTGATAAATTCATTCGGTCATTAACTCTGAAAAAGTAAGTCATTCATTTTAATTAAGTAATATTTCCTTTAACATTTATTTATGTTGTTTATCATATAATTATCATTTATTACGGAACACAGGGACAGATGATCAGTGCAAGACGTAAAAATAAATCCATCATTACCTACTAACTGGTCAAGACAGGTACTTATCCCCCGGCATTTACCGGCCGTTTACGAGTACCCGGTTGTCACGGGAGAGGAGGGGGGGGGGGGGTCAAACCTGTGGCTCAAAACAAGAAAACGGACATGAAGGGCCCAAGAGACTAGGGTGGGGAGGGACGGTTTTATGAGTCGCGTGCTTGCCTCCACGACTGGTGGCATAATTTCTGGCGACTTTACGGCTTCCACTCCCCCGTCTCCCCACAACTATCCGGGGAGGCTTAGTACCGCATTCCCGGAACCCAATTTTGCACCAATGAACAACTATGGCATGCTCTATACTGGTCTGTTCCAAGAAAAAAAGCCGTAAGTGAAGGGCAGCCATTTTTGTGCAATTTTGAGTGGAGGCAGCCATTTTTGAGCATTTGAGTTGACAGTTACGACTTTTTTGCTAAGAATGACAGTATATTACCCGAATTTCACCCTTTTTTGTTGCGACCAATTTCAACACTGACTGCAGAACCGGTTTGTTTGCAGTTTGCGCAAAGTGTATCAATATTACTCTCCGTCGGACCGTAAATTTATGGCCGGGGGTATAGGGGGGGTGGGGGAGGGTGGGGAATATTTTTGCATTCTTAACCTGTTTGCACGGGCGGCAGTAAATAGTGCGACTGTCAACAATTCGACTGGAAACATTGCTCCAAAATGGGGTTGGGAGCTTTTGCTTGCTTTTCAACTTTGGAACCGAAATTTCTGCCCGATTTGCATTGTTTTGTGCATAAGGGAAGTCTAGCCAATACTCGAGTTTGTTAGTTGATTGTTGCAGAAAAAAAAGTAGTTGCCAATAGATCAGACGTAATCAGACAAGCATAGAAATTCTATTAGGAGTTAACTTTTTTTGGGGAGCCACATGTAAGTGTAAACACTCTTGATTCCGTCGACCACCGAGGGCATGAAAAGGCCGAGGAAGAAATCCGTCTTGGAGACGTGATTAAACTTGGATGGAGGCCTCCCTTTTCCTAGTCCTCAGACTGGAGAATCTTAAAAGCCCAGAGGGAGCCTTGGAGAAGAAGAGAAGAAAACGAGATGCATTACCTCCTCAGCCAGCTTTCATTCCCGTCTATATGCCATAAGATCAAGCTCCATACTTCTGAGTGATACGTCTGTTGATGGGACCTAGCCTTAATGGGTTGATCGATGCTCCGTCTCATCCTTCTACTCATTCCCTGGCCCTGACCTATCATGTTACAAGGTGGCAAACACTTCCAAGATCACATCGTAGGCCTGGAAAAGTGAAGACGATCGTTGTGAAGGCCACGCTTTTATTTTGGTGATCACGCTACGAGCGACTCGCTTCCACAAAGCGTGGCGAGAAAGCGCTTTCTCGCTAGCTTGAAAACGTGAATTTGTCATTATTTATTTGATTTACGTATGCATTTTATTTCATTTTATGTTGATCTGTATGTGCTTACAGGTACGTGTATTTACCTATTTATTTTATTCGAATTTGAATTTTATTTTTATTAGTTTAATTTAATTAGATTTATTTTCTTTAATTTTATTAGTTTCATTGTATTTTATTAGTTTAATTAATTTGATAAAAAATAAATAAAGCTAATACAAATCAAATAAAGGAAATAAAATAAATGATGAAATGAATATAATAAACTAATAAAAATTAAAACCCATAAAAATAATTGCCTTTTTGCACCTTTTTGTAAATATTTATGTATGTATGTATGTAAAATATTTATAAATCTTTACATGGAAAAACCTTTTCTGGAACAATTATTCGATCTCGTTAAAATGGCTTCTCCCCTGGACTTGATCAGTTTTATTTCACTTGTCATTGACACTTGCGCACTCGATTTATTTTCACACTGTGGGCACATATGCGAGGACACTCTCCATGCAATTGTCCTCCGTGCAATTGACGTGGCGTCTGCGGCTGTAATGGAAGTCGCCTCCACCAGTCCGGACAGTGAAGCATAGGTGCAATTAGCTCTAGGGGAAGGTTTAAAGCAGCTGAGCATGTCGCTTTGAAATTACCTGGGCGCCACATGCCACAATTGGTACATGTGTTTTCTGCATGTCAGCCATCTTCTGTGGAAGCGGATCTTTTGGAATTACAGGAATTACAGGATCTCCGTAAATGGGAACTGGTAGAATGGTAATGTCTACTGGCCAAATTGTGCGAATTTAATTAATAATTTAAATGTGAAAAATTATTGAGGACACCACCCGCATTGTGATGTCTGCACGCTAGATGTCAGCCTCAACACTCCCAGGCTTGGTCCAAAAAGTATCAACTTTTCACGAACATAACTGTTATTTATGACATCTATTTCCATTGGTGCATAAAGCCGAAGAGGAAGCTACCCCCGTTAAAATAGTTCCAAGGTTGTGGAGTGCCGAAAAGTCTATTGATCTCTTGTGTTTTTTTTTCCTAGCACGTCGTAAACATGTTTTCACATTCGACAGGATGCGATGAGCTTCATGCAAAAATAATAAAAATGGGCAGGGTGGAGGAGAAAAAAGGCCTATGAAAACTCCCCGATAGCAATTTCGCTCCATAGAATCGGCATATAGGAAACTCTAAGCCTCAGGAGACTTCATCTTTTCCTTGCTTCTCATGTGCTCCCGGCATGTTTCGCCCCAATTTATAGCGTCTGTTGTATCGATTCCGGTACCGGTATACAGGAAGGTGTTCAAACGGGAACGTACCGGACAGACCTGGTCATCTTTAAGCTCTATATATGAATAGTAAACGATTTATTCAGGACACGCATTGTATTCACCGGACTGTTCGCTAGATGTCAGGTTATGTCACACACATCCATGCCATCTAGCGGAAGTCCCCGTAAATACGATCCTGGCATGAATAAATATTTTAAATAATGAGTTATGGTTATATATTGTTTAACGTAATATATTTTAAAAAAATGTTTTTTGGCTCTTTCCAGGCGCCAGTGGATGGCAGCACCATCCTCGGAAGCGGTTCAGCGGGCTATACACAGGCCCTTATTTCGACCCAAACAGTCCTACCAACATCACAACACAGCTGGGCACCCATGCTTACCTACCCTGCAAGGTCAAGCAGCTTGGTAACAAGTCGGTAAGTCCACAACAATAGTCCTTACAAAAATTGTCAACTAATTTCAGAATATCCGCCTTATTGTCGCCAAAATTTTTCTGCATGCTCATCATCATCTCTAACCAAGGTTGCTGAAGAAACTTGCGAATATTTTTTGCAGGGCGGTCTAGCCACAGGGATAATGAATGAGGGGGTTCTGCCTGGAACGATGCGTTGCTAATTATCTCCCAGGCTTAATTGGGGTTCCTGAAAATAAAAAAAAGAGGAACCACAAGCCACACAAAAAAACACTAACTGGTTAAGATGACAAGAGAATGAATTGGTGCACACGACGAGTTAATATTAAACCGTTGGTTTTAAATCAGGAGCGGTTGTGCAATGAAAGTGATAGCGTAATATTCCGCGTACTTATTGTGTACTAAATTAGGTTAATGCGCAGAGTGTGCCGCTTATTTACATGTTACTATAGCCTGGTTGGGCATGGTAAAAATCATAACTAAAGGAAGGGCAGAAATGAATTTTTTCCGCGACATAACATGGTGTCAGCCATTCGGTTTTTGGGTACTGTCCGTCCCAGCCAGGCACGGTAGATAGCGTCCAACAATTTTGATTGCGAGCGTCAACGAGTTAGGCACTTCTTGTAGGCTTTGTGAGAGTTGACCTCGTTAGGTCATGTCCTATCCGAGGATACAGCCAAAGATCTGGCACTTCCCGACGTCTCGTCGTAGAGGGCTGGGAGATGGCTTGTTGGAAAGCTCCCGTCGATAATTTGGAATCGAAAAATCCTAATAATTGCCTACTCGATGTATTCGCCAACAATTCTCCCCGTATTGGGTGCCGCAAGTCCACTTCGAACCTAATCGCCTCGAAACTTGTCCTAACTTGCAACTTGACGCCTTCCAGCGCAATATTCATTACATGCATGGTCGGAACTTCCAGTTCAGTTGTTCTGGACACCCTGTCCTCGGACCATTGAACCAGAGGTTACCAGATGCCTGAATGTGTCTCCCTTTGAGTTTTATCTCCAACCAGCACTATATACGTAACGGTGTCCAATTATTCGAATTGAGAGTTCAGCGTCCTGGAAAATGGAGGGCTCGTAGCTTTTTAAAGCGGGCCATGTCTCTGGCTGGCACCGACTATGGTGGAAGAAGAGGGGGGAAAAAAAGTTTGGGAAGGATCCTGGCGACCACCTCGATAATTAGCAATAAAGCTTTGAGCCTTCACGACCCCTTCTAGCTGTTTCCAGAAGCCACCTAACGAGCGTTTAAGATGATGGCTGCCGTTGGAGGGTTATCCTTTAGTGGAAGGGATTTTAGAGAGGAATTCCTACCCTTAACTAAAGGCAAAAGGGAGACAAAAGTTCGGGGTTTGGACAAGACTGAATCCTGAGTCTAATGTAGCCTACGTAACGTAAAAACGCACATTTGGAATGTACGTAACGTAAGGAACTCAATAACAATGTGTGTTGCATATGGAACAAAATGGTAGGCTACTAAGGAACGTAACCTTAGAAAGTATGTTACGTAAAAACGCGACTTTGGAACCTAAGGAACGTAAGGAACTCAAGGAGAAATAAATGTATGTAATGTATGGAACGAAATGGAACAACCTTAGAAAGTATGCAACATAATAACGTAACTTTGGAGTGTAAGTAACATATGGAACTCAATAACTATGTATGTAATGCATGGAACAAAATGGTACTACGGAACGTAACCTTAGAAAGTATGTAACAAAACCGTAAGAAACGTACCCTCATGAGCTGTTCTGGATGATGAGCAACGTAACCTTAGCATATACGAAACGTAAACCCTTAAGAAACGTAAATGTGGAAGATAAGCACACGTAAAACCGTAAAACCCGTAAGAAACGCATCCTTTGCCCGAATGCGCCAGTTATTGACAATTTTGCCTATACGGCTATGCTGCTATAGTATAAAATGCAAAATTTGTTTGTCCTGCTTTCATTTCTTTCCCTTTCTACAAGGTGTCGTGGATCCGGAAGAGAGATTCGCATATCCTGATAGTGGACCGATACACGTTCATCGCAGACGAGCGCTTCCAGGCCTTCCATTCGGAGGCCACGGACACGTGGACTCTGCAGATCAAGTACGTGCAGGCCAGAGACGCAGGCCAGTACGAATGCCAGGTCAGCACCGAGCCAAAGATGAGCCACTTCGTCACACTCAACGTCGTTGGTGAGTATATATCGGACACATCATCCGTATTACCATCGGTACGCACCAGTAGTTATCATCCTGACATGATGCAACCCACTGGCTGCTTAACAACAATAGTCGCGTCAAGTACCGTCTAGAAACGCAGCCAAGCAAAGGTGACGTTTATACTGCACCGAGGGTATCACTCTAAAGGAGCGGAATTTCTTCCCACCCAAACCCCACCCTTCCCTTTGACAGCTCATTAGTTGTCGCAGTGTCTGTTGTCCTCCCAAGCCACAATCCCTCCTGCGTACCCTGCTCCTCTCAAAAGCTGTGTCTGTCTAAGAGCAGCCATCCCTCTTAATCTCATACACCACTCTGGAGTTTATGACTGGTTTTCATGGAAAATACCCTCTCTCATGCACAAACAGGCTCAAACATGCCCAAGGTTCAGAATCGATGGAGTAACGTGCCAAAATTCCCAGGGATGTTGGTGTATCTGTATGGCTTTTGGGTGACCGCATCAGTACAGGCCATCTTGCCGTCACCCTTGGCACTGTCTGGAATTTACGTGACAAGTTTATACTTCTTCTCAAATAACGTCTTATAGAATGAATTTGTCCGTCTGTCTGTCCGTGGACAAGTATCACGGCCTAAACCGTATAAGATACAACAAACTGTTTTCGGATTCGGATTCAGCTGACAGTAAATAGGTTTCCTGGTCAACTTCTGATAACCAGACACGTCTGGTTTTCCAAGCTTACTCTATCCGCCAAGGTCACATCTACAGGCGGATTATTTTGAAGTTTCCACGGGTTCCTTGGCAACCGGAAATGATACTGTCAACTGTCGTTGTCCAATTATCGTATCGTGTCGTACCGTATCTCATTCAACGAAATTAGCCTCATTTCCCGATCCCCAGTGAGAAAAAGTCTACTCGAATCATGCTCATCGCCAATATTCTCGCTTATTGTGGGTTGTGTATACGCCAACAATGCGCCTTTGTACCCCGCAACCAACGACCATTAATGTGGCTTAGCCATTTCTTGCTCCTCTGACAATCTGGCAGCAGTAACTTCCGGTCTACACATCCGGTGCAATCTCTGGTAGTATGGCAAATGGTCCGATGAGCCAAATGGCTCGAGGTGACCTCAAGATGGCGGCGGACCAGAATCCATCCTCCCATAAACTTAATGGAGAGAGGTCTGAAAGGGAGGGGGGTTTGGAAACGCTGATCTAAGCAGACTATGTTCCGGATCCCATTCACCCCATGATGTCCTCCGGAGTAGAAAAAAGGCTGTGATAGCATAAAATATCTTGACACTTTTTAGGGATTGGAGGGAGTGGTCTGACTCGACAGCTAATTGGTCGGATGTGTTGCAGAGACGCGGCGGATTTTTTTTTATAGTTAAAGGGAGGTCAACTATGTCAATCTGAAGCCTGGTGCATTGGACAGCGGTTTTTTTGTGTGTGTAAAATCAAAAGGGGGCGTGGCAGAGAGAGTATTGATCTTCATTGTGATAACAGCAGCCGATTGAACGGGACCTGATTCCGGTTACTCACAGTTAGAATCGGTTTTAAGTTGCGCATTTCTTCAACCACTAAAAGACAACGACGAAAGTTGGGTTCACACGGACGTCTTTGTTCACGGTTCACACGGAGTCACACGGATCACCCGGACCACACGGACGTCACAAGGACGTCATGGGTCGTAGTTAGGATCAACCAATCAGATTTCGCAACGACAACGGTGCGTAAAAAGTAACGTAGTGCTAGGAATTTAATTACCGATATCTTCGGATAGTAAGGAACTCAATTTCACAACGTACCCACAGTATAAAACAGAAGGATCGTAACTATGTAACGTAAAACCGTAACGAACTGAATATGTAGGTCGTATAAGAAACGTAACGGTGAGTAGTTACATTGGTTCGGATCAACCAATCAGATTTCGCTCAGTGTGGCACGTAAGGAACGTAAAAGCGCAAGGACTTTCATCATCGAAATGACCTTTGGAGGAGTAAGGAACGCAACTTTAGAACGTAGGTGCTGTAACCATGTAACGTAAATCCGCAACGAATCTGTAAGTCGTAAGGAACGTAACTACACAACGTATGTTACGTAAAACGTAATAACCGTAACCATGTAACGTAAAACGGTAACTGCAACGAATTTGTAGGCCGTATGTTACGTAAAAACGTAATGAGCGTAACTACGTAACGTAAATCCTTAACGAACTTAACTCTGCAACAAATCTGTAGGTCGTAAGGAACGTAACTACACATCGTACGTTACGTAAAACGTACGAACCGTAACCATGTTACGTAAAACCGCCACGAACTTAAATATGTAACGAATCTGAAGATCGTAAGGAACTTCATTCTCAAACGTATGTTACGTAAAGACGTAAGGGACTTCGATATGGACAAGAGTGAGAACTCAACTTGGTCGGTACCAGTACCACACCTTTTAACGTTGCTTAACTCCTTCCAGTACCGAAGATCCAGATCATGGGCGAATCGGACATCTACGTGAAGACGGGCAGCACGGTTTACCTGAAGTGCGTGATCACCCAGAGCCTGGAGGAGCCGGCGTACATCTTCTGGTACCACGACAGCGAGCGAGTGCTCAACTACGACGCCCGAGCCAAAGACATACGCGTCGAACGCATCAACGCAGACACCACAGTCGGAACTCTGGTACTCTACAACGCGCAACGCAGGGACTCCGGAAACTACACATGCAGCCCTTCCAACCTCGACTCGGCCAGCGTCATGCTGCACGTCCTCAATGGTACCAATACTTCAACTCCAAATTTGCAAAAAAGCGCTGGTTGTCACTATGTAACGTAAAAATTTCAGAACGTAACGTTAGTGTATAAGAAGCGTAAACACACAAGGAACTTAATTACAGAACTAATCTGTGGAAGGTAAATAACGTAGGTATTCATTGGTGCTGGGTATAACGTATGTAACGTAAAAACGCAACTTTGGAACGTACGTAACGTAAGAAACGTAACATAAGGAGGAACACCTAATGTATGTAATGTATGGAAGAAAATGGTACTAAAGAACGTAACCTTAGAAAGTATGTAACGTAGAAACGTAAGGATCGTTAGCTCCGTATGAGCCATACGATATGAAACATACCTCTGGGTGATACGGAACGTAAACTTAAAGAGTAGGTAACGTAAACTCGTAAGAAACGCAACCGTGGAAGATACGTAAAGGTATAAACGCATATTTTAAACGTAACATTAAAAAACACTAACATGAAGACTTCGGCATGATAATGTACATCCCGTTACTTTTAACAACGTAACGTAAGGAATATGGCGTAGGTGATGTATAACCGTGACCGTGATAGTATAACTGTATTTACGTACGTAACGCAACTGTGGAAGATAAGCACACGTAAAAAGACACATTTGAAACGTACGTAAGGTAAAAAAAACTGTAACTGGAGCACTTCAGCGTGATAATGTACGTAACGTAACTTTATGACTATGTTACGCAATGAACATAACCAACATAAAGAACGTACAGACGTGATAATGTAACTACATCTACGTACGTAACGTAAAACCGTAAAAAACGTAACTGTGGAAGATAAGCACACGTAAAAACGCACATTTGAAACGTACGTAAGGTAAAAACAGTAACTGGAGCACTTTAACAGCTTGATAATGTACGTAACGTAACTTTACGACTATGTTACGCAAGGAACGTAACCAACCTAAGGAACGTACAGACGTGAAAATGTAACTACATTTACGTACGCAACGTAAAACCGTAAGAAACGTAACTGTGGAAGATAATCACAAGTAAAACGTATTTTTGAACAGTACGTAAAGTAAAAACCGTAAATTTAAAACTACAATGCGATGCTGCACATAACGTAACTTTAAAACCATGTAGCGCAAGGAACGTAACTTACGTACAAACGTGAGAATGTAACTGGATTTACGTGTGTAACGCAAGACCGTAACTTGGTGGCTTCGGCGTAATAATGTACAATCTATCAAAAAATTGACCACTTTTGTCCGAGTTTTCCGTTCATTTTCGGCCAAAACTTTTTGTGACAGATAGTGACAACGTNGGGGGGGGGGGGACACAAACGCTCTCTTCCCTCCCCCGCCTCCCACCATCTCCCTTCCCACGGATGGAGATGGATGGTGGGGGTATGTTCGTCCAAAGGAGCCGAAACAAACCCGGTGCCGACGTTTTCATCAATACGGATCCCAGCACGAATTTTTGGGACACCCTGTTCCTAATTAGTCTGTCAAGAGAGTGCCAGCGAATTCATAAGCCCAATACCAGTTGAAAATGTAGAGGTGTGAATTTGCGTAATACTAACATGTAATGACATAGACGAGTACAAACAGGGGGGGGNGGGGGGGGGGTTGCCTGTAGGTGTCAAATTACACGAAAATACATGCTCAGGATTAAAAGATAAGGTCGTCATGGTTGCTTTTATCGGCCCTGAAAGCACAAGCAGTTACTTTAAACTGTTACAAGTAAATTACAAATAAACAACTTAGTACAAATTATTATTATTATGAAGAATAGGTCAACTTATGAATTACGAGTTTTCAATAGGCCAATACGAATAGTAATGAATAGTAATTTTTGGTACTAACCTGCTTATTTTAAGCACTTACTTTAAATATTATCTACTAATATTAGGTTGAAGAGTGCCATCTTGTTGCAGCATTTAGGGAAATATTAGTAAGTTATTTTCGCAAGTAGCATTTAGGTTCAGGTAACACAAGTGACCTGTTCCGAACCAATTACCTCCTGATGTTAGTTAAACGCTTACTACAAGTTAGTAATCCATCTAATAGTACGCAATTAAGCTGCTTACTATTCGACGTTATCGAAAAAATTACCTGCTAATATTAGGTTGAAGATGGCAAGCTCGTAGCAATATTTAGAAAATATTAGGGGCAACTCCCCCTCAAAAGGTATTGTACCTTAAAAGGGAAATAATAAAATAATAATAGTAATATTTAGAAAATATTAGTCAGTTACTTTCGCAAGTATTTGAGTAATATTAGGTGGATATAGCACATGACCTTTTTGAACCAATTATCTCATGAGGTCAGTTACATGCTCAATAATAAGCCGCTTACTATTCGATGTTATCGAAAATATTACCTGCTAATATTAGGTTGAAGAGTGTCACCACAGTATTTTTAGGAAAATAGGTCATAACCTCATGACTGTACTAGTGGCTCCAAAAATGGGTCAGATAACCTATTTTGAAAATAACTGTTACTAATACTCGGTTAGTTACCAAAAAAAACTATTTAACAACAAAAGTTAGACACACCCTGAATATTTTGGAAGGACCCATGGTCCCAAGCCCGGGTGACAAGAGAGACCTTCCTAATTGCACCTTCGGACCCCTCTCCCAGCATATAGGAAATCAATGCTTGGGCCAGCCTGGGAGAGGGGGAGGGGGAGGGGGAAGGCGGGGGAGATGGGATTAGAGGGAGGAAGGGGAGAGGAAAATCTGGTAAAGGAACATGGCAGTCATCCTCATTTGTCACACTTTCGGACTTGCCTCTACGACCCGAGGTTGTTATTGGCTACCGATACTCTCTCCGGGACCTTGTCCAACGACACTTTGTTGGGAGTTCAGGGAATAGGAGACACTTCGTGTGGTGTAGCAATTCAGTAACCATAGTAGTGTCCACCAAAAGGATAACTTTTTAACTTTTTTGCAGATATCGGTTTAAAAATTTTAAACCGATATCTTGGCCATGTTTACTTATTAATATTTAATATTAATAAGTAAACATGACCAAGTACATAATGGACATTAAAACTCGACAAATATTTGAAAGTCGAATGTCAGTGGCTGCGTGGCTTTTGGGTGACCACACCAGTATTGTCTTGTGGCCATGCCAGGCACGGTACTATCTGTCACAAAAAGCTTTGACCGAAAATGAACTGAAAACTCGAGCAAAAACTTTTTGTGATATTGTTCTGTATCGCTCAAAAACATAGAAACCATTTTGCATTTGACTTAAGTACAGCCTGCACTTAAATCAAATGCAAAATCATCACTATGTTTTTGAGCGATATAGTACGTCTCATTTGCCCAATAACTATTGGGTGCTTATTGTAGTTTATGTATAAGCCAACAATTATATCCGTCTTGTGCGCTGCAGTCCAACGAACGTTAGTGCGGCTTTGCCAATCTTCTATTAGGTTGTGCCTGTTTTCTGGAACATTAGTAGAGATGTTTAAATGGCTATAAATAGCCATAAGTCGAATTTCTTGCGATGTTTCTTGCTTAGCAATTAAAAATTATCTCTGTAAATAACATTTAAAAACTAAACTTACTCTAGGTCACTATTCACACACATGCTAGGCTCGCTTTGCTGGTGAAATGAAGCCAGACTTGTGGGCAGATCACTGGCACTCCTACCTCAGCCTTAAGCAAACCCCTGTGCGCTAAGTTGCTCCTACCTATCGAGGCGAGTTGCCGCTTTGGCGCTGCCACCTCCCTCTAAGGTACTGTGGAGCATCATCAGCGCCAATGCGGCAACCCCCCACATGGATGGGAGCAAGAGGTCTCCATAAGGCTGGGGTAGGAGTGTCCATTTCGCCAACCAAGCGTAGCCTAAGCGTGTGAATGTCTTGAGATCACCACGTACTAACATGGCCACTCTTGTTTTACCCTTTTATGAGGCGAGCATCCGGCGGCCATGCAGCACGGCAAGAACGGCTCTTCGGCGCTCCGGATCTTCCAGGCGCCCATGGGCCTCTGGGCGTTGGTCACCTTGGCCAGCACCTCATCCACAAGGTCATCCACGTCCCTCGCCGGCCTCTTAGCCCTAGGCCTAGGGCTAGGCCTACTGCGCTCTCTCTGGGAAGCCACGTAGACCGATCAAGATGGCGGCCGCTTCAAAAATGGCGGCCACGCAAACAAAATGGCCGCAGTGTGAGTGCGCGAGTGAGTGAAAAAAATAAAAAATAAATCCGACCCGGACATAGGACGGGGGAAAAAATGTTGATCAGTCAACCCTAATATAGGATCTAGAACCGGACTTATAGGGGAACATGACCCTAAAAAAAATTCGGCAGATCGCCAGAACCTTGTTTGTATTTACAGTTAGTTCAGGAACGAAAAAAAAAGTGTTGCTCAGATTTAAAAAAAAAAGAAAAAAAAGACCAGTGCAGTGACGCGATTGTTTCCAAAAAAAATGGAAGGAAAAAAATATGGACGCGCGGTAGTATTTACTAAAAAAAAAACTAAAAAAAAATAATTTTCCTGCTAATTTTGTTCGGCATATATAAAAAAAAAATCGTTACCAGTTTTTGCTCAAAATTTAAAAGCCAATAGGCGCCTCATTTACAGCCCGTTAGCCCTAATTAGAAATGGCAGTAAATGTGGCTCCGCTAATTGTACAATTTGAACCAATCAGAAGCTGGTAACGCTGGTTATTTCTTTCCTACCCTCTACCTATCGTCCTCTCCCCCCTCCCCTCCAAAAAAAAAAATCCTTCATCTCCTAACCTCCCGTTTTTAATTTTTAACTGGAGTTCAACCCCCTATACTTGATAAGAAGTTGGCCAATCAAGATCCACCAAGTCCCCCTAGCCAATAGGAAGGCGCCAAGCGGGAATTACACAAAAATAAAGCTCAGCAATTGAAGGATGGGGGGGGGGAAGGGGGAGGCATGAAGGTAATTAGTATGACGTAACGAAGAAGAAAAAAAATTTAAATGAAGGTGGGATATAATGAACTCCTTTAAACACGCGACAGACACGCGTTTTCCTTAGTAAACGTCACCGAAACGTCAACCTTGGTGTAATGGTCTCCTTGTTGTATTTTAATAAGAAAAAGTATGTTGTAAATAAACAAGTGATATTTATGGAATAAACCGTACTTCATAATACGATAACTGTCCGTTGGATAAAAAAAAGTATGAAGACCTTGCAGACTTATTTAGTTTGCGTTTCAGGTTGGAATCATCCTTGTCGACCACTGCTGTTCATAGGAAAAGGATTTTATCTTATAGTCAGCATGCTAATTAATTAAATTTAATTTTCAATATTGTTTGATGTACTAGTACGTTTAATTTAATTTTCAAAATTGTTTGATGTACTGGTACGTTTAATTTAATTTTCAATATTGTTTAATGTAAGTTTAATTTTCAATATTAATGATTAATAAATAATGGATACCGCGTGATCGACCTCCTTGGGCCTTTTAGGGGATCATCTTTTAATTCACCAACTTTAATTATTATCCTGTAATGTGATGGATTTTTTTTTTGTGCGCCGAAACAGGAGAGCCCGGAGAAAACCCACACGAACACGGAGAGAACCCAATTTTCAAAATTATTACTGTTATATCAATTCAATTTAGGCTGCTTTTCAGCAACGTTTAAAACTATTTTAATGTAACTTCACTTCCTATTTTAATTTTGAATTTAATTTTCATTGTAATTAAGTTCAAGACTAATAATCAAAACATATTGCATATGTAAAAGCAATAAAAGCGTATCATTATTTTTGTGGCAGTGCATCCTTGTCTTAAACACATGGCAACATGGCACATCTGGTATGTTTCCACTTCCCAAAGGTCATTCGACCTTCCCCGTCTGCTTCTTGCTTCTTCAGACCTCTTTTTTTAAAATGGGGCAGTCTCAACCATGAAGGCGGTGTTGATGCTACTGCTGTGTGGTGCAGTGTATGGAGAGCAGGTGTTGCTGTCCACTTTGCAGTATGGAGACAACCAGATTGTGTTGGCTGAAATGGCAAGGTTGTTGTCTAGTGCAGGTCACAATTGCATGGTGCTGTACTACGGCCAGGTGCATCCCAAGGCGGCTGCCACTTTGGATACATGTACTGCAGATTTGGTTCTGGTTCATGGGGAGGTACAGGGTTCGGCTATCAAGTCTTGTGAGGCAGTGCTGTCTGCTTCAAATGTGACTGACCGGATAAGGACAGTGCCGTACATGATAGCGACGTTGTACCTCGAAGACATGTGTCTGCTGTCCATGGCGCATATGTTCAAAATGAGTGTGATTGGAATGATACCTGATCCAGTGTCTGCGACGTGGGTGTTGCATCAGGCTGGCGTGCCGGTGCCATTGTCCACAGTACCTGTGCTGGACACACTCTTGGATACTGGGCTGCTTGGTCGTCTGCGAAATACATGGAGGTGGATCAAGTTCATAAGGGAGGTTGATTCGTCATACGTGTCTCCGATGCGACATGTACTTGGTCGCTACCTGGGTGAAGTTCCACAGCTGCACGACATGTACAAAAGAGTATCGATCATATTCCACAACGCCGAACCAGCTGTTGAGACTCCTTATCCGGTATATGATTTTGTAGTGAGGGTAGGTACACTGCATTGCAGGCCACCAGCAGATTTGCCCAAGGTACGTACATTGTTTGGGTTTTGGGACAATTAACCATCATGCTTGAAAATGCAGGATGTTGAGACGCACATGCAGCAGTTTCCAAAGGGGATCATCTACATTTCCGTGGACACACCACAAGTCGCATTGTCTGACGGTACCTTCAACGAAATAGTCCTGGCCTTCAAAGAGCTGCAGTACGGCATACTCTGGGAAACGGTGCCAAACACCACAGTGGTACCTGCAAATGTCATGATCAAGACGTACTTTGCAGACTCTGATGTGTTAGGTAAGTAACAGTGTGGGCAACATAGCATGTACACAACTCCTTATTATTTGTAGGCCATCCGAGAACCAAGCTGTTCATCGCGAGATGCTCGCCATCGCAGGTACACTCCGCACTCTTTTTCGGAGTACCCTTAATCTGCATACCGTCGGCAATCAACGAGCAGATAACATCACAGCGCATAAGCAAGGCAGCCATAGGTATGACTCTAGATCGCTCCAACTTGACCGGACTGGCCCATACCTGCAGAACCATTATCGGAGACACCACGTATCGCAAGAGTGCTCGTCACGCATCTGAAGACATACGTGACCAGCCCATGCAGAGTTCGGATCGCCTGTTGTACTGGACAGAGTACGTCTTCAGGCACAAGGGTCATACGCACTTCAGGAACGAAGACGCAGACAGGATGAGCCTAGTGCAGTACTACCAGATTGACATTGTTGCATTGCTGGTTGTCATCTGCATGTTGCTGACGGTGGGAATGGTCGTTGCGGCCGCAGTGGGTGTCAAGTACTGGAAGCTTAGGGTCAAGCCTAAGATTGAATAACGAACAATTTATAATTACAGGTGTGCAATAATGGACATGTGCATTTAATAAGTGGTACGCCCCATTGATGTGACACTACGATGGATATCATTAAAAATGTACACTGAAATTGGTAAAACGTTGAAACAAAAATATTACTGGAATTAATGTATACTGGGTAGCCTTGCAGAAAGCATAACGATGATCATACCATACTCTATACAACAACAAATTACATTTTGCATACCTTGTCAATGACTCACCATTTATTTGAGGAGCTTGAGCATTCAATATTGTACAAGGCTAATACCAATAGGTCAATTTGGGGACTCTGTCGTCTTCTATCTTCAGCTTCCGCATCAGGTCCATTGCGAATGTGGAGAGGGCCGGTGTGTAGGTCACGGCTCGAACTTGATCTGCTTTCGTGTCCTTTTCAGACTCTGAAAGAAGGAGCTTCAGGTTTACATATCGCAAGACCTACCAATTGGACACATATAATGTACAGTTGAATATTTGGTAAAAATATTACATCATCTCATTGCAATAAATGGTACAAGATACTTACATAATTATGATTTTTTGTGTCAATATTTGTTATTTTCCAATTAATAATTTATTTCCTTCATTCTCTGGCTATGCTTATTAATACTAAGTAAATCCGTCATTACAGTACTCGTAATGAGAGAAATGTCGATATTACAAATATACAAATTAGTAGAGAGCGAATCATGTTTTAATCGCATGACTTATATGCTAATGAGCCACCTGGAAGAGCAATGTTGGTGTTAGGCAAGTAGTAATACACCGGTCAAGCTATTGCTTTGAATAAACCTTAGCAGCATACATGTACAGTAGAAAAACCATTCACCTTTGTAGGTCGCTCTAGTCTTGTAGTCGAAAGTCTCCTCGGCAGCCTTTGGAATGGGAAGTATCCGTCCTGTCCTCGCTGACACCCTAACCTTCTCACCGGACTCTGTGTACCTCCACTTCACCTTGGTGGGTACATCGTCCGACGGATCGATCAGGGTCACCTGGTAAGCGGACAACAAATTACCTTCCTGCTCTCCATACGTAACACACCAAACGTACCTGGTTCGTCACAAGAAGCGGCGCTTCCGACTTGACCACAGCCCCTGGGAAATTCAACCTCGGATCCTTCCCGACCCTCCTCAGATGGCAATTCAGGCCCTCGACATACACCCAGTTCCGCTCCTGTATAACCTGCGACACGACCCCTATCTTCCCCGCGTCCCGTCCAACCAACACCTGAACCCTGTCCCCCACGAAGAAGCTCCACTCCCCGACTGGCTCCACAAACACCTTCTTGCGGTTCCTCCCTGGCGCATTCTGCTGGTAAAACTCGTCTGACCACGGCCTGTTGGACGTGAACCGGAACCTCTTCCGCTTGATCTCCGCACCTTCACGATACTGCGGCAGACCCTTTGGATTACGCCACTCAACCTGCAAGTAACGTAACGTTAGATATTCTGCGCAGGCTGCGTACATGTACGTCTCATGACATTACGGCATGATCAGTACAACTCCGGCTCCCTTCCAATTCAAATGTACATGTCGCAACCGCGTCTCGATCGCGTTTCGATAGCGTCTGTTCCTATAGTATGAATCCAAACTCTTTTTTTTAACTTTTTGAGTCATCTGTACCTGTTCCATGGACCGTTTGATGTATGACTCTGGTAGGTTGGAGAACTTCTTGGTCATGTCGGACACACATCGTAGAGCACCAACAAGTCTCATCCTGCTGAGTAATTAAGAGATAATTAGGCCCCCAAAAAATGAGAGAAAATCACATCAGAAAAAAAGGCGTGGAGGCGGCCATCTTGGAAATGATCTGAAACAAAAGACGATCTGATCTCGCTTCTAAAATTTAATTTGGTTTATAAATTCAAGTAGATATTTATTTTAAACAATATTTTAGAGCACATAACTGGCCAAATGGTGTATTTAAAATTAATGATTTGTCAACATGAAATTCGTCTGGCATTCGTCGGATATGCCGCCAAATTTTGAACTTCTCATTTTCTCTCTCTCTCTCTCTCTCTCTCTCTCTCTCTCCCTATTTTTTTAAAGGTGTAATTAGACCGATTTTATTTGCAATTCGTGTTTCAATCAGAGTAATTTGTTACATGTAAACTCGCAGAAATTAATCCAAACTCGCGGATATAATTTGTAATAAATTACAGCAGGCTATAGGCGACGGATCCCAAAGATCGATAACACAGTATACTGTATTTCCAGTAGTGTATTGAGAATAACGTGCCATATTATGACCTGGAAAAATGTAATTAAATAACTAACTGTTAACTATTAATTAATTACGGCCACTGGTACTGAAGTAATTATCAATTAATTAATTACCCACTAATTAATTAGCTGCTAATTAATTTATTATTTATTATTTATTTATTTATTATAAATTAACTAATTAACTATTAATTGATTGATTAATTATCCATTAACTAATTAACTATTGATTGATTGATTAAGTATCAATTAACTAATTAACTATTGATTGATTAATTAATTGGCAATTATTACTTAACACTCGATTACTTTACTAGTAAGAAATCAATTAACTACTAGCTAACTGGTAAACAACTAACTACTAACTATTAATAAATAATTAATTAATTAACTACTAGCTAACTGGTAATCAACTAACTACTGACTATTAATAAATAATTAATTAATTAACTACTAGCTAACTGGTAATCAACTATACTAACTATTAATTACTAACTACTATAACTATTAATTACTAACTACTATAACTATTAATTACTAACTACTATAACTATTAATTACTAACTACTATAACTATTAATTACTAATTACTATAACTATTAATTACTAACTACTATAACTATTAATTACTAACTACTATAACTATTAATTACTAATTACTATAACTATTAATTACTAACTACTATAACTATTAATTACTAACTACTAACGATTTATTTCTACTAACGATTAATTTCCACTAACAATTAATTACGAACTACTAACTATACTAATTACCAACTATTAACTATTAATTAACTAACAACTAACTATTAAATTGACTAACTATTGATTGACTGCGTAAACTAATAAGATATCAATTAATTTTACAGTTATGTATGCAGGTATGCAAGGCACTGCAAAGTTTGTTAGTAATAATTTTTCATAATGTGAGGTGACTATTACGTGTAATATAATAATTAATTACATTATGGTGTGCCCAATGAAACATTTTGAAATAGTTGCTGGTGCAATATATATCATATTATTATATAGAGTAAAAAATGTTTACATTGGCCCAATTATTGTCAATTACTAAGCAATGGTAATTTTTTCAGCCAGTAAACAAGGTATGTGAGCAAGTAGTGTCGGTAAGATTTAGTTGCGTGTGGTCCTCTTAGGTCACCTCTAATTTCACCACATCTGTTCACTTAAAAGGTAAGAATGATACAATCCGTACTCTGGCCATGTCATGTCCTTACAGCCAGCCAGAGTCTAGATTATTATTTTCCCAGTGACTTGAAGGAGAAGTTCCCAGCAATACATCAGACCAAACGAGTAACACTCAGAACAAGACACGACAACTCCAGACATGTCTGCTGCTGTCCCATTCCCCCTGGCAGGAGGTGAGGAGTTGGTCACCTGCCCATACAACAACTCCCATCGCATTTTGAAGGCCAAGATCTCAGGGCACCTTGTCAAGTGCCGTCGTCAGAACCAAAACTCTGGTCTGGTGGTCTGCAGGTATAACGCGATTCACCACGTACCGGAGGCAGAAAGAGAGGCACATGAAGCCACATGCGAATCGCGATGGCATTGAGGACAATGAGGTCTCCATGTGAGAGTGTACATCATTATTCATGTGATTTTCTAAAATATTTCTCATTGTATTTCATGTCCACAGGAGATGGCGGAGGAGGAACAAGCTCTTCCACTGCTAATAAGACCTGAAAAAAGAGCCAACCCACAGTGAGAAGTTCGCAAGATAGGAAAGAGAGAAGTAGATCGTTGATCCACCTGTCGTTTCAATTAGAATGTAAAGAAGAATTTTGATGCCTCGAGTTATATCCGGCGCCTCCCAACAAATGCAGCCCATTTTGCTCCAAAATCAATGACTTCATTGACTTGTAAAGAGCAATGTCCAAGTGTTTGTCAATCGTTTGTTCATGCTGTCAAAGCTCATGCTCTCATAGACGTGATAGTGTAATATTAAATGAAACCATTTCATATATGGTATATATGAGTAAGGGACGTCATATTGTACTTGTATCGTATAAAAAAACAGCGGTTTCATCAATAAATATGTGGTTGCGGAATCTGCACAGTACTTATCTTTAATATCAGTGTTAATTTAATCAAAATTTCCTAAAATTAGGGGTGATTAAAATGGGGTCGATGTTGTGAGCCCTGACGTAGCCTATAAGTAGTCACCTTCTGATCCTATACGGTCATTCTGAGTGGTGGATGTAGGCCTAGCACAACAATAGAGTGGTGACAGACCGTCGCAGAAAATTTCCTCCACTGTGATGGTAACAATCACGTGTTAGAATTAAATTCAAGAATAATCACATAACAAGCACGTCCACGTAATATTAGTCTCTAATGATGCATTGATAATTTTATATTTTAAATGATCCTGTGAAATTATGCAGATCTTTTATATTAATCGATGAACGAATTGTGGGGAAGTTCAACCTTGGACGGTAAATATTTGGTCGAAATGGAGTAGGTGAGACCTGCTGTTTGTTGTGCTATAGTGCCAGTCTCTTTCAAATCTGATTTGGCAAGGAAATGCGGCTGTGGCTTAAGTGCTTTTCAGAAATGATACGCCGTATTCCGCAACCGTGGCACAGATTCTGCGAATGATCCAGCACACATGGCGTCGTTTGGATGTGTGTATATTATTAATATTTGACGGAAATGCAATAGGCGAGACTTGTTGTTGAACCAGTGCTACGCCCGGCCACTCTCTTTTCAATCTGATTTGCCAAGGTATGGCTAAAGTGCTTTTCCGAAATGCTACGCCGACTAACCCATTCTGTGCCAACCATGCCAACCTACGCAAGCGGCGACCCGTATGCATACGTGGCGTGCACTGTCTGCTGATGTAGAGGGCCAGCAGTTATGGAGTCGTTTGGACGTGTCCTGGTGTGGGTGGTGATGATTGTGAGAATAGTGTTGGGAAATA
>KZ538875.1:23554-43664 GCA_000934665.2 Catajapyx aquilonaris | reverse complement strand
ATGTTTACTCACGGATATTAACTGCAATGAATGAAGAAGTGTATGCTGTTCATGTAGGGATCAACCTGTAAAAGTTATACTTGATGTCAAGATAACACGTTTATGTACAGTAATATGTAATAAATGTTCTATATAGAGCGCAGGATAAAATTCATATCTCTCTCGGTTCCCTAATAACACTATGCAACACGATATTTATCCATGGAAATTCGCTATTTCCATGTTCCTTATAGGTCACTTGTAGCTCAGAATGACCATTCATTTTGCCTGGGATTTGTTTTTGACCTCGGGGCAGTCAAAAAACAAAAATCCGCATAGGGGTTTTTCCAAATCAAGTGGGCCTAAATGTTGATAGACCACCTCGGATTTTGCTGAAAAAATCACAGTTGTACACACCTATGTCCTAACACTGCATATCAAGTTTCATCCAAATTGCGAAATACCGTGGGTTGGGAAAAAAATCGAGAAATTTTGAAAATTTGGCATTTTTGGATAATTTTTCTCGGTTAGTGGAAGTGGTCTAAACCCAATCATCATATGCATCAAATGAAAGAGAAACACGAGGATAATGCGCCTATGGAATTTTTTTTCCTATGAAATGTAACCAGAAAAACGTGTGTGGCATTCAATCGGTCACATGTCCAAGAATTTGGGTCCTTTAAAATATTACTGAATGGTATATTTGCAAAACATATATATTATTTTCTCGCGAGCCATGTATGACCCAGGCTTGAAACTGAACATATTAAATCTTCTATTGGTCACAACTCCTGTCACCAAATATGGCTGCTCTTACGCAAATATATCACTAATTGTTCTGGGTCTAAATATATGGACATGTGACTGAGCATGTGACCTATGGAATACCACACACGTTTTTCTGGTTACATTTTTGAGGAGAACAAATACCATAGGCGCATGCTCCTCGTGACTTTCTTTCATTTGATGTACTGTACTGTATACTGTATGTTGATTGGATTTTGACCACTTCCACTAACCGATAAAAAATATCCAAAAAAAGCCCCATTTCCACAATTTCACGATTTCTTCCCTCCCGACAGTATTTCGCAATTTGGATGAAACTTTATATGCAGTGTTATGGCATAGGTATGTACAGTACAGCCGTGATTTTTCTCAGCAAAATCCGAGATGGTCCAGCAACATTTAGGCCCACTTGATTGGGGAAAGCCCGTATATTTGAGGATTTTTGTTTTTTGAATGCCCCGAGGTCAAAAACAAATCGAAGACAAAATGAATGGTCATTATGAGTTACGAGTGACCTAAGGAACATGGAAATAGCGATGAATTTCCATGGACAGAAAAAAGTTCATTTTTGTTGTATAGTGGAATAGTGGAATTCTGTAGAGTGTACTTGTAGACTATAATTCACAGAATATCCGCAATGTATGGCAAGTGATTTACAGAGCATTTTCTGCAACCAAAATCCCTAGAAAGTTGATAGTACGCAATAACTAGAGAGAGGAACAAACTTACACGGACTGCCGTATCAAGTTTGTCTCACGATTGCGATTGGTGGGATTATTCCATGTAGACTATATTGTGTCACAAAAGTATGTGTCATATACTCCGGTAGTGTATGCCGTCATGAGAAGAGGAAGGTCTTGTAACCTTTTGATTTAAAACGTTGACCGGAAGTTCGTCCTTTTTGTGACAACTTCTTGAGGTGTGATGTCATTTTTACCTCACTATTTCATATGCACCACTTCTTATTATAAGGCCTCTGTCAGTATATAGTTCCTCACAGAATATGATGACATAGTTTATCACGTGTTTGTGAAGTGGTGTTCGACACTGTAAGGGGCAGAAGGCTTTTTGGATAGTTGGCGGAAACGGAAGAATCCCGAGAAATCTACGCCAATAGAGAGAGAACCTCTCATAATTCTTTCTTCTTGAGAAAAACTTTTGTCTACTGAGGGAGGGATCATGTGACATGAAAAATTCCACTGAGTATGTAACGTTAAGCAGAAATTAAAGCTAAAAAGGTGCCATTGCCTGTTATCATGCTTATTCGTCCAGTTGACGACTTAGAGCGAATACTGCAGCTATAAATCGACTTACGTCGTAATGACTACCTCGTCAAAATATATTCGGCATTCAAGTGGCCAACTTGGACTAACTGCTGTATAATACCGAAGCAGTGTTGCAGTGCTCAACTGGATTGAGACCATGTACAATATTGTACGTAGCACCTCCCGGGTATCTGTTGAATTTTTGTCAATAGTTTATTTGCGAATATTTCTTGATCATTGGAGGGTGCATGCTCAAAAGTCCAAACTTACCACGGCAAACTGGATGTGACATCATACATGCCAATTGGTTGTTCGCGAGCTTTTATATTATTTTTATTTAATGATTGTTTCAAGCTTGCATATAAAAAATTAGTGAGAGGCAAAGTACATAAACTACACGTGCAGGGGAGAAGAACGGTGGGAAATGTTCCATGTGAAGCTGGCATTTTTATTGTGGACTGGTTAGTCTCTCCAGGGTTGCTATACCTTGACTTTTTTGTGACTCAATGTACGCCTAATTGTGCATTTGTGTCATAGTTTTGCTTGTATCAGATGCACGATGACTTGTTAAGGTTTGCACATTTGTATTTATTGTCATTCCGGACTCCACGTTTTTTTCTCGTTTGACACGGACACATTTTCCTGATCCGATTTAATTAATCATGTAAACTTATATGTACAAAGTACCTGATCTGTTTATTTACAAAATCGACTCAATTGTCTGCAGTTTGTCTTCATCGTGGTTTTCATCCATGCAATATGCAGGCGCAGGACATCTATATTATTAAAAGCCGACTGTCATGGCAACTCCTCCCACACCGTACGGCCTACAGCATTGGGAGTGGTGTCAAAATTTAGCCCTCGTTTTCTATATTTGCAATAAACGTTTTTTTGGAAACAGTGCCCAGGGACTTTGTAAAACGCAAAAAACGCAAAAAAACGCGACGCCGCCAGGTCCACGGAATTCCCAATTCTGTCGCTCAGGCGACTCTCTACTTCTGCACTTTACTTATGCACATTACCGTCGGATGTCGCTTCGATGCTGCTGCCTTTACCACACTAATCACTTTTGCCAAATTTGGCAACCGGTGACTAGTATTTCGACTATAGCAGAACTGCTATAGGTCTTACTGTCAACTGATTGGTCTCTTTGACCCTGGGATATAGTGTAGATTCACTTGCCTATTCGACGATTTACGATAAGATCCTATAGTCCCCGCAGCAGCTACTTTGGTTCGCAGCATAAGAGACCAGCTTGAGGCTCCTTTTTTTCCTTAAGTACCGAATCAATTTGTGCAACCATGCATGAGAAAGCCACGGAAGTAAGAGCAATGCCAGCGGCATTTTCAGACTTTGCTATTACAATGCCTTGGTATGCAGCATGCTACCTGCCATCCATACTCTGGAAGTCTCATGATGTCACATTGTGATGCTCCAGGGCCCTCCACTGGCCTGGAAGTCCACCCGTCTACCACCTCCCCCTCTTGAGTATCATGTTGCACCCCCGCATCACCTTTGGAGTGTATGGTGTGTTGCAGCTTACCAGGATTTTTTGTTACTGAAACAGGTCCTTGAAATAGAGAAAAAATGTATGGCCAGAAACACTCTTTCTCAGCCATGAAATCTTACATTATTCTTACCATACGTCAATTGTCACTTTTCCCTGTTTGTAAAAATTGACATTTTTTCGGCTGATAATTGGCGGATAATTTATTATGATTGCCATACCACGACCCAAGTACAGATTACGTTCGCAACGGATTTGAATGTGATGATGGCATTAGTTTGGAGACGCCACAATTAGGGCTTAGTAATTACAGTGCTGCACATGCATGAAGCACAGCCAAGGGGAATTTTTGGGGGCCGTCGAAATGTGGGGCATCTGGTCTGCCAAAAATCTGCGGGGCGTGTTACTGTAGGTTTAGAAGGCCTTAGGGGTGTTGAAGGGGGGCCGAAATATGTTGGGTGGGATCGTAAATATCTCAGCTGAGTGTGCTTCCGTCTCTCCGAGTTTACTTATCACCCTTAACTACAAACCGACGTTTGCTACCTTTTTGATTTGTTGCGGAAGTCATCCCGAGGGAAAAGCGGGAGTCTGGTGGCTGTAACGCAGGAAAAGGGACATTGTTCGCAGTCGGGTCTGGGGAACGAACCCTCCACAAGAATGCTCTATTTTATCCTGGATCGCTGCTTGCAATGACCATATTTTAAAGCCGTATTATGTGGCTTCATAATTTTAGTGATCATAATTATATGCATAAGAAATAGTATGATTGGGTAACATGTAAAATGCACTTTTTTGACGATGCAAAATAATATACAGTAGATATTATGGAATGTTGAAATAATCTGGCAATTTTTGTGACTGATGCAACACAATGGCTGGAGGCTGAGGAAAGATGCTTCACCCTCTAATATGTTTTTGTGTATAACTTTTATCATCACGTGTGATGATATGTGCATCGGAAGTCTCACGCTTGTTTCGTCATAGCTTCTTCATTGGGAAATGAATTTTTTTCAACAAATTATACTACTACTGGCCTAATGCATTCTGCCTGAGCTTTTTACCTTAACTTCAAATATCTGAATACCAATTTATATTTCATTAGAGCCGTTTATTTCTGCCTATGATAGAGCGACAGTTTCTCACTGTAAACTTGAAACTATGACCTACACTCATAGTGTAGTATAGGTTGTGGCACTAACTTACATCATTTTTGTCATGTCCTTCGGACGATTGAAATATTCTCTCCGAAATATATTGGCCTAATAGCAGTGAATTTGGGTATCATGTTGTAGAAAAATCCCTGGCGAACCATTTTTAATACGATGGTTCTGAAGGTGATGGTGACGATGGTGAATAGTGAAGAAAATAATTCACCTCATATTCAAGCATGTTGTAACAGCGTTGTAACCTATCTGCCTTCACTTTATGCAAAAAATAAATCCCGGACCAAGTTGTATACTCTACATCTGCTTACACAAAGCTGATACAATGTGGCACTTATTAGTGAAGAACATACGATAAAAGTCGAGATCATTCCTATCAGGTAATTTTTCCCGGTAAAGATGAGGATTATTTTGTCAAGTTATATCAGAGGCAGACACGGAAACACAATTGCTTTCGAGATTAGATACGTTGCCCTTCGGTATAACACAATGTATGTTCTTTTTTTTTCATTCTTGCGCAGCATCTCTGGATGAAAATCACAAGATTTGCGGTGGGAGTCTGGAACTGAATATGTCATGCAACAATGTTAGCAAAAGACAGTGCAAAGAATTAATGATAATATGAGCCTCACATATCACACTTGTCGCTAAACAAGTCTGAACTTGCAGAGAGGAAGTGAGAGGGTGATAACTGCAAAAAGAGAGTCGTGAAACTCTAGACCTGTGAGACGACAAGTCCCCATTTTTTCGGTGGGAGAGACGGTGTGGTCTTGGCGGTCAGTGGTAGTTATTGCCATTGAAAACCAGTGCAAGGTCGTCAGGGTCACCAATCCCTAGAGGTAGGTAGGCCAGGATTCCCACACCTTCGAAAAATTATGGGGTATGATTGGGGATTTCTGGTTAGAAGAAGGAGTAAAAAATTTGGCAAAAAGTGGCAGCGTGAGTGGTCGTTAATTTTATTAAGTTCTCATTACCAGGAATATGTTCGATGATTACTGCAGGACCTGCTTAGAATGTAAACAAGCATCTTCTCGTGAAAAAATAGTTAATGAATTCAGCATTCGTACCATTGGCATAATTTTGCATACGTTTTATTAAAGCATAGCAGAAGTTATAAGTAGATATCTTTTGAATTTAACTCTATACCGATACGTATTAAATGCGTGGTTCCCATATGTAGAGCTCATTTTAAAGTTTAGCGTAAGTATTATTTATTTATTTATTTATTCATTTTATTTACGATACCCCTTTCGAGGGCAGAGCCCTGCGTAAGTATTATTTCTAGAACAAGAAATGAGCAATTATTTGTAATTTTAGTCTCTGGCCTGAACAAAATATTAAGTTGCGCTATAAAGAGTTTTAACTACGCCTCAGCGGCAGAAGCTTGCAGAAGCACTTGTTTCCTAGACTTGAAATGACGCATGTCTCTGTTCACTCCTCTACGTTCCTAAGCTGACTCAAACGGAAACGCCTACCCTTATTTTTGGCACAGTGGCCGCCTGAGAAAATGCAAAATTGGTCCACCTCCGGAAGAAAAGGAGGGGTGAAAAAAAGGAACGAAAAAAAGAAAGAAAAAGAAGCACCGCCGACTACATCTTGAGTGGAAAGCCCATAAAAAGACCTCGTTTGTTTTGCAGGGTTTATTTTCCCCCATTCCGGTTTGTGTAGACATTTTCCCCCCTTGTTTGCCTTTACAGGCAGTTTATCAAAACCGATCGGGTTGCCCCTACCTCAGTTTTTTTTTAGTGGGTTCATTCTTACTAAATTGCTTTTTCGGATGTTACAATGACATCTGATTCTATGGCTCAAGTCCACAATTTAATCAAACTTTAAAAATGCAACACTCCCCTATGTAGTGTGTATTACAAAAGTCGCTAACTTATTCCTGTATATTTTTTTAAACTCTTGGTACCTGAGACTTCAGTAGTTATTATCCCAACGATTTCGGTTCACCTCGAGAGATGGTGTGAAAACCACTTCGCGCCCTGGCCTTTTTTTATATCTTTTAAAAAACCGGGAAGGTCCTTTGGAAAGTTTCCATTGCGATTACTAGAGGGCGAAGGTGGGATTGTTTTGAGGCTTTGAGTTCCTGCCAGGAATTCTTTTTTTTCCCCCCTTTACCCGCTGCCGTCAATGAAAAGAAAGAGTGTTTTTCGCTTACTAACACGCTTGGTCGCTTCAGCGGCAAAGTCATTCAAGATCTTGGTCTAAGTTCCATTCTTATTCACAGTATGCATTTTTTTTAAAGAGTTCCACGTGTCACCCCCAACTTCCGTGTTCTACAAGGACATTAGTTGTAGTATAAACATTTAACAATTTCAGTGTTTGACAGGTGGCTTGCACGGTTGTGGAGCAAATAAGACTTCCCCGACATGATGAGTAATTTGCCAGTACAAGTTACTACATTTTTATTAGCCTTATTAGTATTGTTTCCCAGTCGACTGCAGTGTTTTGATGAGACTTTGTTGACTATTTTTGTGTGGGACTTATATTTGTTACTTTTCTTTGATGAACTGTTTTTATGTTATTGACATGTTGCTTCGTCGATTTATGTGATGGACACTTTTCAAAATATTGATCCAATATGTGTTTCATGTGTTTTAAAAATACTGAAATCGAAATAAAACAGTTGTATAATAACTAGTGAAAGGAGGATTACAGCACAAATCTTGCCAGTGATGTCACTCTATCTCTATTTGAAGTTTTGTGAGTTGCAAATTCACACACACACCCAATGGGGGTATAATTGGTACGCCCGTGATAGCGCGGGGCCTTCAAATTAGCAGCATTAGAGAGGATGCGAAGCAAGAATAGAATCTAAGGAAGGAAGGACGTAAGTCAAGGGATGCGGCAAATCATCACGGTCATTAATGACGAGCTTAGTCATCAAGTGAACGGAAGCGCTGTCTCGAGTCCGTTGAGCTCATTACACATGAGCTCACCTGTGTGGCCAGGTTGGAGGATAACATTGCGAATATTTTGAGCCCCACGTTATTGCACTTTAAGGCCGTCTCACCCTGTGCATTTCCATTGCATCAAAGGGTTTACCATCTTTGATCTATGACGTCAGATTGCAACGCACTGGCTGGAGCCAGGACTCCTGCATCACAATGTGGTGTAATAAGATGGTTCGTTGTATAGTTCGGGATACCATTAAGGGGTCGATATTGGAAACAGCGACAGAGTGATCATGGAGATCTTTTGCAATGTCTGCAGACAGGAGGGCACTTTCTTGATTGGGCGTGTGTCAGATTGGACGAAGAGCAGCAGGTGGATGAAGAGGAGGTGCCAGTGGTGTAGCCATGGGTACCTGAGTGTGAAAAGTGGCGCCCCGTGAAGGCACACGGCCCATGACCACCAAACGACGCCTCTTGTTCCCTCCACTACCTCTCATATAAACTAACAATCCCTTTTGGCCAACCAGAAGCACACACCCACAGGTACGCACGGTGTTGTTGCACCTTCACTCTCGTAAATGTCTCCTTCCAAACGTCAACTGTTACCCCCTTTTTTTATCAACCCCGTAAACTCTACGGAGCAACCTTGATAAGTGATATGCAATTCAAAAGAGCTTGTTTCCGGTTGGCAAAAACCCCAGATTCAAAAGACTAGGTGATGAAACAGGCTATGGGCTAGTGACAGGTTTCTTTTAGCGGGTTTCGTCGCGACTTATAATACGGGTCATTAGTCATTGACTACAGAGCGATGCACCTGCCCGAGGTAATGTCTCTATCGTTCAGTATACTAGGGCAATTGAATCAGGCAAAAGTTTGGTACGGATGCGTGCACAGTTGAGGAAAGTGGAGACTTTTGGTGGTCCGACCGTTTCGTGAATTGGGTTAGGAATTTATTACAGGCATCAAGGATAGTCGTGCTAGTTTTTGGATCAAAGCGCTGAGAAAATAGGATACGCTCAATTTGGAGGAAGTCAATTACATGGATCATGCAGATACGATTCACTTGGAGTGCATGTATTAGTGTTTCATGGTCTTGTGCGATCAGGTCAGGAGGAAAGAAACTACCAAAGAAGTTTTCTTTGGGTGAAGGATGGAAGCTTCTTCGTCAATATTCCAGGTGGTTTCGCCCTGTGCAAACTTCTTTTTTTGTGCCGCCATGGCAGAGATGACGCTGGAAGCGTTTGAACCAAGGATGAAAAGCAGCAAACCGAAACATGGAAGCAGGTGTTGAAGAGATTTCCATCCTTGACTTCCAAGAAACGTACGTCACAAGACTATTAGAATGACTTCTGCTGCGCAGATCCTTTCATACTATGCAGTCTTCTTGGACATAATGAAACACACCTTGGATTCATGATATGTCACTTATTGTAGCCACTACGACATTGTGACGTTACGATACTGTGCAATAAAATTGAAGTAGAACTATGGGAATTAGGGCCACAATTCATTTCTGTCAGTTTTCATTGGATCGAAAAATAATAATGGCTTGTCGTAATGACAGAAATAAATTCCATGGCATCAGCCTATTGGTGGGCGTGGTATAAAGCGGCACAAGTTTGTCACAATGTGAGATTTTCATATGGATCATTAGACATTAGGCCGTTTTACTTTCGTGCTACAGGAACAATCAGAAGATAAAGCAATCGTGCCCAGAGGGCATTTACATGTCAACTGGGCACTGTTAGGGCGATATCTCAAGAGGCCGCTAGATGGCATGTGATGATATGATTATAGACAAATCTACCTGTGATTCCTGCACTTAAATTGTCGTTCCAAGGCTAACAATCTAACCAGTCAATCACGGTACATATTGGAGACATAGGTACCCAACATGCATACTCATTTTCTGAAATTCTGTCACCCACTTCTCATTATCCATATTTCAGTGGCATGTGGAAGGTCCTCCCTCCAGAATACAGGGATGGAACCAACATTCTAAGAATAACTCAGTGTCCCGAAGACAGTTGGTGCGAGGTCACCTGAGGTCGCAGGAAGGAAGAGGGAGGGGGCTTAAGAAGGAGAGCTTTTAGATGGGTAGGATAGATTGCGGAGACAGGAAATAGTTGCGACGCTGCATCGAAGGGGTGGGGAGGAACTCGCGACTGTCGAGAGGACGCCATATTGCGAGATGCAGTTGAGACATGGACAGTATTATTATGAGGTTTGGCCAGAAGTGTGTACGCTGTTTGAGAGTTAGTTGTAAGGTAAAAAAGAGCGGGGGAGGAAGGAGGTAGGGGAGGGGGGGAGGAAATAAGGAGTGGGCGTTCCGGATGCGCACCCAAGGGGCTCTTGAAGCACCCCAGCGTGTCCTGCTACCTCTTCATGCTTGCCCAACGCTTCCTCCAGACGCCATGTTTGCTTCAAACACTCGCACTTTTCATGACGTGATTTTGGCCTCAGGGACCTCCCATCATGCACCTTATATCAAAATGGTGCTTTTACGATACCACCTTCCAAAATGTGGCGCGGATGTAAGGAAGTTGCAGGAAGGTGCGAGTTTTGTCGGGTCAGCATTGGCCGAATTATACACTTGATAATTCGGGTCTCAATGAGCATGACAGGATAGATAGGTTATTAAGTATAACTTTTTTGTGTCGGTGGGTAGGAACGTAATGGGGATCCTTACCAGCAATTTCGTCAGTGGTTTACGTTTCGTTGGCTCTGGAAGGGTTGCGGCAACTGCTGTATTAGTGTGTCGCCTGAGGAAATTACCCGCAAGGAGTACACGACAGGCAATTAGCATGTCATGCGCTTGTGAATTTTAGGTTTAGAGCCTGAAGAAGGCTGGTAGTCATCCTTCATTTTCGGCCCAAAAGCGCGATTTTTGGATGTAATAAAAGGGGCTTCCTAATCAATCCCAATTGCTGTAAGTCTGTAACACATTGTGTGATATCAGCGTTCATAAATGAAACTGCGAGCGTCATTATCTGTCAAACACTTAGGTCTTGCCTAGTGCTACGAGAACCTTTTCTTCCCAGACTCGTGATTAATTCAACTTTTTATAACTTTCTACCCCGAACCGGACTAGCGATATTCTCTCTTGGAAGTGATGCCTTATATGTCTAGTTACAACCGGAAAGCCACGAGAAATAATAACTTGCCCGCATCTTCCACAGATGTCAGATGTGAACAAAATGTATAGATATCGAATGAAATCTACAGCTGAAAATCTTCGTGTATAGTACTAAATTGACATAACCGTTAAATTTGTAGATAGCGGTTTGGATTCATATAAAATCTCCCTACTTCCATTCTTGGGCTAGGGAGAAAGTGGCAGATGCGTCGCGCAGGTCAAAGCAGGTCTACCTCGACCTCTGCAGATGTCCTCGGTGTGGCCTCGGAGTGACCCCTTGGGGTCATTACGGTTGACCACTCATAAGCATCTGCTGGCCACAAGACGATGCTGGTCACTGCTGAGAAACGACGTGTAGGCTTTCACTGAACGCAGGCTTCGGCCAGCTGCAGAAGAGGTCAAAGTAGGTGACTTGGAAGTCCAGCTGTAAGTTTGCGCTTCGGTAAAGCTCAGAAAGATAATCTCCGTACGGAGCATAATTGCACGGAACGTTGAGCATTTGCACCTCACTTAACGGCGGTCATTATTTTTCTTTCTGTAGCTGTTCCTGACACACTAGATTTCATCCGAGATTTATGGCCACCAATCCCCCCCCCCCCCNCCCCCCCCCCCCCCCTCCATTCATATTTGGACCGGTAGACATCTTATGGGTCAGGAAAGTCCTGGACAGTCATCTGAAAAACCATTCTAGATGACCTAAAGTCCTGCTTGGAAGTCCCCAGCGAGAGAACGTTAGCACTCACAGTAGTAATTACAAGTACAAGTGCTATTTGGCAGTTGCGTATAGTATTTTATTAATTTATCTGCGTGTATAAAGTGTGTTTTAATAATTATAGAGTCCATTTAAGTATTAGCGATTTTTGGGCACAAAACTGCTCATTTTAAGCAGTTATTTTTGAACAGTTTGAGATGCTGTATAAAATATTGAGTGCTAAGGGCTTGAAGGAATCGCAGCTAGACACTGAATTACAATTAACTTCCGAGCTTAAGACTTTCTGAATGACCCAATGACATCCGAATGCAAGACCCCATTCTTTGCATATAATAATTTGATCATTCCTAAAAGAAACTTTGAAAGTAACTTTTTAGAAATTAGTAGCTTAGTGGCAAAAATATCTAAGTAAAACGATCAATTCATTTGGAAACCAATGTATGAGGATGCCTTACATAATATTGTTGTTGCAGCAGGTACATTATTTTGAGCAACGAAGATTTCCATATGCAACATTTTTCACAACTTATGCAAATTCTCATGTGGCAATACCGTACTGTTAATAGGTAGGTACTAATGGAGACTTCATTGAACGAGCCTGTAGATCAAAAGATATATTGTTTGCGCTATTTAGTGATAACATATCAATTGAAGTTTATAAAATGTACCACTTGTGTGTGAATTTCAAGGAAAAAATATCCCATATTCAAGCCTGTCATCATTTTGCCACGAACAGGAACGGAAAATGTGGCCTTATAGAAGTCTTCGATAGCCCTGGATTTTTTCTCTCATCCAATTTGGAGCTACAATAATCACTAACCGAACGAATGCACATTGAATGTGAGCAGGTCCTTTCAGAATATGTCCATGTAGATTTGGCGAATGGCAATCGATTTTGTACCTGCGAATAAAATTTGCGGGGGGTGGTTGTGGAAAGAGGCCATCGTTTCCCATCCATTTGGCAACGTAGCCAAATCCAGGTGTCGCAGTTCTCAGGCTCCCAATTGGTGGCCTCGGGATTGACTTTGACGGCACGTGCATGAAACATAAATCCGTCACATTCTCCCCTCCAGAAACATAGATTGAGTGACGTAAAAATTAGTGTCTATAATGAAGACCTCACCTCGGTCTGAAGGTTGATTTTGACCCAGAGTCAGCAGTAGCTGACGTGTTGACATAACGATTGTCTAACTGGACATCCAGCACACACATAAAGGTCACCTGCTTTCACTTGCAGTGTGCGAGACAACGATTGTATAGAGCAATGTGGGAAAGAGGTCATCCCGCACACATGCAATGGTAGGAAAAGATGGAGACATCTGCATAGAGCATATTCGGAAGGACTGCTGCTGGCTATACAAGGCTGACAATAAAAACGAAAGTATCGACTTGCGCAAGCCCTATTATGTGCATCTGGCACGAAGGCTGTCAAGTGCCAAAATATCGTCGCCTCTAATCCCAACAACGACGGATGTGGAAAAACAGTTTCCGGAACTTTTTGGGGAAAGTTTTTGAGCCAATTTTGGACACCGGTTGCCTTCGAGGAATTTGGCGCCTGGACCAGATGCGCCATGTCGCCTTCTCAGGCACAACTCATCTCCCAGGACTTCTTAACACAGGTTGTCCACTAATAAATGCTTCAGTAAACCGGTCTTGCGATTCAAATAATTTAGTGAAACAAGTGCAGAAGTCCAAAATCATGTATCTGGAATACTGAAGGACACCTGTGCATGGAATCTGCATCATAAAATTTTCAACTAATGTTTCAGGCTTATGTCGAGTGGGATGCATCAGTAACTATTTATATTATACTTAAAGAATTATTATCCACCCGCCACCATTTTTCTACCCTCCTGAAATATATTGTCATTTTGGGTCATTCAATTAATAGGTTATACCTGTGGTGACTCATTCCTACAGACTGCAGAAAAAATTATATCTTGAATATTGCAAGACACCTGTTTCATATCATGGCCGCCTTGGTACATTTAAAAGCCTACGAAAAAAAAGCAGACTCAGGCATTTCCAACAACTCTGGCTGGAAGCACCAATTCCCATTTCCTGTGAACTTTTTGGGGGGCTTTTTTAGTCCATTTTTGGCCGCCGGTGGGCATTGAAGAAGCCGCAGAAGAATTTGGCGCGCGGACCAGATGCCATTTGGGCATGTCGCCTCCTTCCACACCAGGTCTTCCTAGTCCGGTATGATGGAATTTGTCGGGGGAGTGCAAACCGGAAGACTAGGCTGGGGCAGGATTTATGTGGAGAGCGCCTGGACCTGGAGACGACGAATGGCGACGACAAGTGAGAGACCGGAAGCGTCTCCCAAATGACACGGGTTATTTTGGAGCCCAAGTTATATGGGACCCACAGGCAGACGACGCAGGGATTCCCTTGGCGACACGCTCCGCTTCGATACTACTTGGCGCCTCTCACATTTGTTGTTCCCAGGACCCAAAACCTGGAAAATGGGACGAAATTGGTGCGCCTCGGGTTGCTTGGTTTGCCTGCAGACGGACCGTGTCGCATCCGTTTTGATGCCCCTAGGGGGGAAATGGTGGAAAGAAAGAAAAAGAGGAAAGGTAATAGGTATTGCCACTCATGTGCTTCATGTACAAGTGGCTCAACCACTACTCATAGTCATGTTCACAAAGGCTTCAATCTACTTGTAGTGTATACAGTATAGACAATTAGACATAGACATAGACTGAAACTGATGGAGTATATTATCCTTGTATATGGTATATGACAGGCCCTCTTCCCTCTTGCGTCAAATATCTTCGGCCATGTGCTGGGTTGCTGAATATTGGGTAGAACTTGGCTTTTGAGTATTCCGAGCAGGTTTCGTGACATTTTTTGCCGCAAATAAGGGATCGTGATGTAATATGAAGGACACTTTCATTTTTGTCCATCGGTTTAGTCGTAATAGTTTTCTTTTAATTTGGTTCTGATAGATATGTAGCTGTACAGTTATGTTTCCATCATAACCTATTTGAAAGAGAGTAACTGTGAATATACTGTGCTGCTCCGGAATGGATGGAGATGGGATCCAGCGGTCATTGTGGTCCCTGTATGAGTATTTTAATTCTAAAACTTATGATAGTTATGTGAATTTTAGTGCTTGTTTGACCATCTCTTTATTGTAAGTTATATCAAAGTGCATTGGTGTAGAATTTTGTGATATGTGCAGACTTGGCGCGTCATCGCCTTATACACAGTATAGTATGTTGCTCTTGTGGCAGTAAAATAAAATCAGCAACCTGTGCTGACTATTTTATGCTTATGCAAGGGCAATGTGCTTCATGGGAAATGCCAGTACTAATGTGATGTTAATAATAATTTAATAATTGGAAACCCCGTAATAGGAAATCGTCTTTTAATTGATCCGACTTTATTACAGTGACTGTTCTGTTGATGGATTTTAATTGTGGAAGGAAACGGATCACCCAGAGAATACCACGCAAACATGGAGAGAAACCACCTAAACTCTTCCCACGTGACAAAATTTACGCCGACCTGGAGATCGAACTTGGGACCTCAAAGGTGGTTATGGAGTGACTTGAACCATTACGCCACCGTGCCACCTGCCTATGACGGTACTAACGTATTTGAAACATATCGATACATTTTACGAGCGTGAGTCTCGTAAGGTCATGCATAAACTGCCTGGGAAAATAATTCAGGAAAGTTTATGGGTTCATAATAGTGTTTGCCAACCAACAACTCTATCATTTTTGTTTAGGTAAGCAGTTTTATTGCACAATAGTCCCCGAAGGTATATTCCCCTGTAATTAGTGCTGTATAAGAATTGCAATGTCAAACCGATTTTAAAAAGTAACGACCAGTTCTCCAATAACGTCACTATTGGCCTATATGACGGCAGAAGTCTCTCTTTTTGTCTGTGAACAACAACCGGCAGCCTTCGACCGTGGAGATGGAAGCATCCCATCATTAGGGCAAAGAAAAGTGAACAGGTGACTATTTTTTCCACATTAAGTGCCTCGTTATATTAAACCAGCTCTCTTATACATTCGATACGCAGGATTGGGGCTAGGGATATAACTCATAAACGGCGGTTTTTAAAGTGACATTGGACCAGTCTAGACATATTAGTATTCTAAACTTACCATCCAGAGATATATCAACCATACTTTATGGACACCCTTTTTTCTGGGTCGTGGAAAGGAAGTAGCATGGGAAAATATTCCAGAACGTGGAAGTGCGCCGATAAGGGGTTTATATAGCTTCTAATCTAATTAGCCTACTAGACTTGGATGAGACGCAACCTTGAGGAATGTTGGGGGGNGGGGGAGGTTATGTTATTACGAAACAAAGGAACTAAAACGGAGCGTTATACGTGTAAGAAGTATTTAAAAAAAATCAAGCTGCTGTTTTGAAAACGAGTCAAAGACTCACTCATGCTGGATGGGTTTTCACAAAGGCATTTGTAAAGAGAGGGTTATTAACCTGTAATCAAGAAGTGGGAATCATTTACAGTCCGATCACGTAGATGTGTAGGGGGAAGAAGCTTCGTTTTGCTGATAATCCTGTTTATGGAAATTCCGGTAGGCCAGTTCTGGAAATTGGGCAAGCTGACCTGGAGCGGAACTGTCCTTCTTCTCCTCCAGAATAAATGTTGCCATGTAGATATGAATCGAGATGGGGGCTGATTTTTTTTTTTTTTTTCCTGGTCAGCGGGGGTGGTGAACAGGAAATTGTATATTACTGGCAGGTTTTCTTTCCACCTTACTCCACCGTCTTTTTTCGTGCTTACTGATCAAGTTGACGAGTCTTACGTGTGGACTCGTGGCGCCAAATGCGTGACGGCACCCTTGCTTTAGAGGAGCAAAACATGATAGTCCAGGATAACAGTTAGGCCTATTAGCCTTCGTGGAAAAATTGGAGGAATAAATATTTAGGTTGAAATTGCTTACCATTTGTACATAATAATAATAACAATAATAATAATAATAATAATAATAATAATAATAATAATAATAATAATAATAATAATAATAATAATAATAATAATCCGGGGTAGTGCTTGACCTCATCCGAGGTATGCAGCACGGACCTTTATTTATTATATCAAGTACATTTGAGCCTTTTTACGTAGCGCCCGCGCCCACGGGCAGGATGACAGGAGGGTATGTGCAAGGTGCAGTGCAATGTCTTAAACGTGGCCATTTTTAGTGAACTCCCCCGGGTGGTTTAGTCTGTGGAAATACCACCCGAGACGAAGCCAGAGGTGACCCTGAACTCTGCACGAGATGAAGGGGGTGTCCCCGGGTTGGGATCGAACCCGGGACCTTATCCGTGGGTGCATACGTTACCGCAGCACCACTCCGCCTCCCCTACCATTTGTACATGTCAACAGATAAATAAATGTAATATAGTGACATATACAATACCTCTCAAAGAAAATATTTTCAACTGATTTGTGATCAACTGATTTGCGTCATTTCGATATTGCATATATACCATTTCCACACATACAGTATCGTCGGAATTTGCGAATGTGACGTGATCCTAGGCTCGCAGAGCGTGAAAGTCATTGGCTTCTCTGCTGGCCGCATGACGATCCCAGGCTCTTTTTTGAAGGAAGGGAATTTTCTTACCAGTCAAGCCTAGTTCCATTCTCCGGATTGCTGGACTGCAACTCAAACTCCCACACTATGTCCCACACTAGAGTTGGCGGGGGAAAAGGAGTGCGTGTGCAGCCATGCGTCGTCTTGCCCCCATTGTCTGCCTCCAGACGATCCTTCTCTCTCTCTCTCTTTTTTTTTCGCTAATTCATACACGACTCTACCTTTATTGTTATTTATCCGGAGAAGAGCGGGTGACAACTCTGTAAATGAAATGTCGTGCTCAGTATTGTTTGCCACAACTGGTTATGTCATTAGTTCCATAATAACAAAATACACCATATTATGTAATTACATATAGAGGTCGTATAGCCAATATCGCTTCCGGAGTCCTCATACATTTGGGACAAGAGTTCCCTGTGGACATCCTGGGACTTCAACGCGAATGGGGAAGGTTGCACAATCACTGCGAATAGCCTTTTTCGGACCCCCAAATGTGCACTTTTGTCAGTAGCTATGTTTTCCCTTGACACGAGAAAGTTGGGTGCTTGTCACATGGAAGCCTCCTCTTGTGGCTTCCGGCGACGCCATATTTAATGGACCGACAACGACAGGCGTAGGGCATCACGTGCAGCACACACGACTTTTTTTTGTTGTTGTTGACCTCAGTTCCACCATCTCCTCTGGGGACTTATCCACCCCATATACTGTCAGGATCATGTGTGCTCCCGAGGGGAGGCAGGAAAGAGAAACAGTCAAGAGACGGGGATGAGGCAGAGAACCAGACAAAATTAGACTAGAAAAAAAACCGACAGCGGGTCACAGTTTTTGATTAGATTTTGGCCTTTATTCCGCCAATCTTAGGCTAGAAGCCAGTAAAACACTTCAGAGCTATCGAAACATTTGTTGTCTGTCGTACTCCGTCGCAAATCCCTTAAAAACAAAGGCGTGAATATGTGATTATGCACTTCTGCTGCGATAAAATGCTCACATTTTGGTAGTACAAAAATTGGGGCAAAATTAATAACATTTTGGTTAAGGTTTATTCAACTATACCTATATCGCGTCTAATTTTGAGGTGGTGAAAGCTGGTAGTGCAGCCCATAATCCAGGCGGTAAAAGGGGCCGTAGATGATACGTGATAATTCTCAGCGAGTGAGCATCAGTAAGACAATGCCAGGAAATAACCTGGCCACCGTTGCCAGAACCATGACGTCCTCCAACTGAACATAATGCTACCCTAGACTCATCCTTATTATAAAAGATTTTGGAGTTCAAATATACCGGTAAAGAAAACTTTTTTTGCCACTACATTTTTGCGTAACGTCCGTTTGTGGGCAAGTAGGGCGATAAGATTGAACTTTCTCGGTGGTAATGCGATCTGAAATAAGAATGGCTTAATATGGGTAAGACGTCAGTTTCAGTGTATTTCAATTCAGTTTCTTTTGGACTTGTTCGCATCTTTTAAATTTGAAAAAGTAACGTATGAATTTCATTTTTATTCCCTTTACAGGACCCTATCATATGTCCCAAGTGATCAGAACCGGACATAATTCCAAGAGGATGTGCCTTTCTTCCGCGTTTTCACTCCGGCGTTTTAAAAAATCAATGCTAGCAATTCCGATTTCATCATATGAATGCAACTCAGAAACTGGATTGAGCTGCAGGATTGAGTTCGTCGCGATAATTTTAGCAGAGGTTGTTCCTATAATAACATGAGGTGAATAGTTCATTTTTTTTCTCAATTTCTTACCTCCATATGTGATAATCCTGCTTGCTATAATTTGCGATTTTTTCCATAGTTATAAACGACGCTCAAGTAGTGCATTTATATATTAGCTGCTGGGACACCATGTACAGTAGACTACTATAGTCCATATTGGACGGATTGCTCTCAGATAAAATATCAATGCCATCCATAGGCATTGTTGGTTGCCTAAGAGTAAAATGATCTCAGTTATCATATTTTCCATATTTGAAGTGCATATAGCATTGCGATGACCGGTTATCACCTGGAGAAATAGCAATATTAGCACAGCCTTCGCATTGAAATAGATAACCCCTAGTAATTTAACGTTAGACCTAATTTTATTCCAATTAAGTACGGTACGATTAGAAATATTTTACACTGATGCACATACTCGTAATATCCTGCGTTACATTAAAATGCGATGAAACTTCTACGTAAAACGCGCGATGCTAAGCACCTGTCGGGTCCGTTACAGTGGAATGGCCCAGTATCCATTTCGCGGGTCTACAGTACAGTCCCGTATAAGGGCATTATAAGAGGCTTTTACTGACGACCTTGAATAGTTTAAAAACAGAGAAATAATTGCAAGACATACAAGCCAATAATTGCACACCGGTACCAATTTATTTTAAGATGTCAACAGAATTTATATTGAAAAGGACCGAAGAGTGTAAGGAAGGAAAATGAACAAACAACGCAGAACTTGCTGTTCATTCCACCTGTTGTTTATACTTCTTGGAATACAAGTCACCCATGGAATGGGCGCAAATGGTAGCAGTTCCCATTGACCTCACAGGAACGTATGAAGCACACCTGCCTCATTACTTTGCTCTGTCATTTTCCAGTAGCCGCAACTCGCTAATTAGGGTAGTATCTCATATGTAAATTTGAAACATGTCGCTGGAGACAAAAGGCAGTCCGTTTTTCAAATGTTTATTCCACTGGTGGTCCAAAATTGCCAAACTTTTTTTCCCATCCGCCGTTGCAGAGGCTGGGGAAAAAAATATGAAGTTGGGCACTCACCTGTTGATTTTTCGTAAGGCTCCGACCTGGGGACAAACAAGAAATGTTTCACATCCGGCCTTTTGATAAAACTCGGACTTCCCGAACTTCTTAAGAACTCATGACAATACTATTCGTCTCTTATCGCCTCTTAACATGGCAGGAATACACGCTAGAAAGTTTGGAAAGTGAATGAAGGATGAGACCACTTTGTTTTCATAATCTGATTCAGGATACCGTTATTTGAATGTTATCGAATTCATTTACATGAAATGATCAAACTGGAGTGTTCAGAATATTCTTAATATAATGGTGTGTGTTTTGCCCCCCC
>KZ538875.1:0-14707 GCA_000934665.2 Catajapyx aquilonaris | reverse complement strand
GGGGGGGGGGGGAATGCAAGTAATGACACTGAATCAGATATCACAAATATCAATCTTTGCCTCATGCAAATCAGAATTTTTGCCATTTTGCTACATATCATCAGATTTTGAAAATAAATCATCCAACCAGGGCATGTTGGGGGTTACGATGCCCCAAATGGGACAAACATTTTTTTTTATTTCAAAAAAGATGTAGCTCAAGGTGTGTCGGAGCTGTCCACCTTCCACGTGGACTGCAAAATAAAATAAATGCGCATTTCCCATAGGGCAGAAAAGAAACCTTGGGGTCCGGCCGAGTTAAGGTCATCCTGCACGCTACCATGCCTCTGAATGGAAGAGATGAGAGGAAGATTCCTGGTGGCTTGTCTCAGCTGTCACCCATCCTTTTAATTTCCCACAAGCCACCAGGGTGTTGGAATCTTAGCCGCAGCATTCCTCCAGCCCCCAAGTTGTATTTAGATTCTGCCTCCGTGATGGTGGTAGAATAAGATGAGAATAGGGGAGGCCCCCCCAAAATGACTGAAACGGTATGTGTATCTACAGCAGCTCCAACTTACTGAAGGGCTGTAAAATGTGTAATTTTCTACAGGTAAGCACCTTATCCCTGGTAGTCATTTCCTCATAGATATACGCCTCATAGGGAGGCAGCTGTTGGGGCCTCCCCAGGTAGAGCCTAGGCCAGGTGTGACCCTTACGCCATCCATCCCTCTGCTGGCACATGGTCAGCTGGTCGTCTGCTCTATACGTCGCGCTTCTCACCTGCCTTTGCCCCCCCCCCCCCTACCCCACCTCACCTTTTACTACCACACCTCACTCTTACTATGGGCTTTTTTTGCTGTCTATTGCACCTTTTCCGTGGCACGCGACAGATGCGTGAGGACACCATTGGTCTCTAGAACAGGCCAAGTGGCTGTCCTTTGCCTTCTTCTAAGGTCACTTGCGGATTGTCTTGTGTCCAGCTGGAAACCGACAGATGGCACACTGATTTCCTAGCGCTGATTTGCCCAGAGGCGTACGCCTGATCATGAACTTTTAATTAGCGTTGTTCCAATGGTATAATAATTAACTGGTGTGATGAATATTTTACAGGCAACTAAAATAAGCGAATATGATCAGGGGCAAAAATGCACCGCTTAGGAAATATTCGTCGTAACTTTTTTTTTTTTTAATTTCACCTGTTGAGGAAGCTTAGCTATGTGGCAATAACTTCCCAGAACTGAGTTATATAAGTTATCAGCTGTTTCCAGTTAAACAATCAGCCTGGACTTCGCCATAATTTTGAAACACACTGCACAAAAATAGTACAATATTAGTCCCCTGCTCTCATGACAGGTATTATACGATCCTCCACATTGCAATCAACATTCGCAATATATACTTAACGGCATTATTCTTGAGAATCTCTGAACAAGGCATTGCCTTGAGGGCACACGGCGCGTGCCAGGTGAACCCCTTTGAAGTGGATCCAATAATGTGACCCAAGGTCGACCTGTATGTCGAGGTAGAGGGGGGACCATTGCTTTTCTGCGGATCGGTGGGCGTGGAGAGCAGCTGCCCCTACCCGAAATTTTTCTTACGCCAGTGTTTACGGAAGGACCTTTTGGAAATTGGGGGGACGACTTACTACGAATACGGAAGGAGTGCAACAAGGTCAAAAGACTGCAACTCTCTCTAGATGACCTTGGCTATTTTTCCCCAGAGAGAATAAACTGGTTCTATACACGTCTTCGGATTGCAATGTCAACACTAACGGTGGACAGGTGGGAGGGGAGAATACTTAGTCTAATTATACTATTATGAGCAAAACTAGGGGGAGAAAGAGGTGTACTTGTGGTCATTATAGTAATTAAGAATTCAAGGTTTTGCTCAATTTGTTGGGGTTGAGTTTAACTTAGGTATGTGACTTTGCTTTTTGTTTAAATTGGTCGTGTTTTGCTCGACCTGGTTTATGCAAATTAATCCGAATCACGTAACAATAGATTGCGTCAGGGTTTTCTGACAGAATAAGTGAGAGAATTTGTCAGACTTGTATATAAACAGGTTAGGGTTAAGGGGTGTGTTTACCGTTACGAATAATTATTGCAGCTTGAAAACTTATGAATTTGCACCGGGTTTTCATATTTTAAAGTCAAATTTTTGTGTACTCATTGCGAAGGTACATTCACTGCTCGTTATATAAATCGTCGTCTGCTATATTCTTTCTTTCCCTTGTCTTAATGATGGCCATCGAAATGGTGTGTAGCGTGTTAATTCTAAAATTTAAAAAGAAAACTTTCATGTTGACAGACAGGATTTATTTACCTCGCGTTTTACTAAATACCGGCATTATGTGCGGCCACCTTAAATGCCCCCATTTTTGCCATCTTCAGAAAAATACACAACTTGCATCACCTGGTATAGGCTGAGATCGTGCACATTGTTAGTCAACAGCAGGTGGAATCTTGCGATATAAAAACATGGTTGTTCCACATAATGGCATAAAGGTTTTTTATTTTCCTTTTTTGCGTAAAACGCAACCTCCCAAAAAGTGAAAAGCGCGGTTCTTTTCTTTTTCGAGCACAAAAAATACGTCGAATCACTCTTCCTTCACTCGTTGGAAAGATGGGCGGACAAGAGTGATATTGACAAGGACCAATTTTTTTAACGGTAAGGCGGGGATGAGGGAGGGTAGGTACAGTGTGAGGGGGGGGGNGGGGAACACTTACGTGTCCAGTTAGAGAAAATGACAGAGGTGGTTTAAATGAGACCCATGAGTATCGTTAGGACTCCTCTTTTTTTCCCTTCCCCCCCATACCGGTGCTCCTTTCTTTGTGAATTTTCGGTCATTTAGGGACAGCCCCAAGAGTGACTTTGGAAACCCTACTGATGCTCATTTACTGGATGCCTTTTAGAGGAAGTGAGGCCAATAGGCGGAACAGGCTGAAAGGAAAAAGTGGGTAATTGTAACACGAGATTTTTTTCCCACGATCGACTGTAATGCAGGAGACCAGATGGACATTTTCAAAACAGTAATATTTTTTTGCCCTTGAACTTATTGCACGGCGTCCACTAGATCATTATGTTTTTTTATTATTTCGGACGTCAGATTGTTCCGCAATAATTTTTATTTAATATATACAGTAATATATATTGAATTATCATCATCATCATCATCATTATTATTATTATTATTATTATTACTACTACTACTACTACTACTACTACTACTACTACTACTACTACTACTACTATTATTATTATTATTATTATTATTATTATTATTATTATCACATGAAGGGTGACCCCTACCAGGTATGAAGAAAGAGGCGATGGCGCAAAGAAATGTTATCTTCCTTTTATACCCGCAAAATATTAATGAATCATTCAAATTGATGTTATACAGGCGCCGATCAAACGTTAACCATGATGGATTTCCATATCAAGTTTATTGGCGGTGCCAATATCGACATGAAAGCGGTTTTTGGATACTAATGATAATTTGGACAGATTGCACCATGAGCTATTATCATGAAAAATTGAACCTGTATATAATTCAAGAAGCAGTAATAGTTCTCTTTTCTTTTCTACAACAATCAATTACTGAATATGACCTAATGCTTGACTCAATCCACGCAAATTATGCACTATCACTAATGTCTATTGCAAATTATGTGTAATTTTATGCACGAACACAAAATCTCCGCGTATTCAAGTTGCCTGCATTATATAGATATCCTTCACGATAACACGCAGCATACAGACCTCCTACAAACCAATATTGGATCGGATTGAGCCTACCGATGTAGAGATTGGCACCACAAAAAAGGAGCAGCTGTAATCAAAGGTTATGTGGCGCCGGCGCCAGAAACCCCGGCAGTTGTTTCCGTCGTCCTCTCTTTCTCTCTCTCTCTCTCTAGCTAAAGATGCAAGATAAAAGGTCTTGTAAGATAAAGGAGGGGCCTCGAGAGAAAAGCTCTGACAGCTGGCACGAGCCACAAGCACAAGGACTTGCTTGTCCTCCTTGTTTACCTTGTTGTTGAAGGCGGTGGGGTGGGGTGGAGATTTCTCTTATGTACAAGGTGGGGAGGTCTGCAGGGATAGATTAGTGGACACCTGGTAATGGCCGAATCTTCCATCAGTACCGTTCATTTTCAAGTTTCATGACAAAAAAAAAAGTTCCGGGAACTTTTGTACGTATATTTGAGATGCACGAATGCCATCAGCGTTGGGTCGCCATATGCCCTTTTTTCCTTCAAAATTGTAAACTAAGCCCATAAAAAATATCGGCGTTTGGTCACATTTTGGTTGTTTGAGCACGTTTTCGTTTGAGGCGGTAAGGGTAGGCAGGCATCATTTTTTATTATATTTTTCAAAAAAAAAAAAATCGTGTTCCTGTTGTGCTTTTACGTGGAGTTCCTTCATTCACAAGCAGTTGGGCTAGAAACGGGATTTATGTCGTCAACACGCATGAATAATTGTACATCCAAAAAGAGGGGAGGGATAATATCTGATAAGAAAAACAGGCCGAGATGAGAAGGAAGCCGGTATAAGGAGTTTGTTGAAGGAACAAAAGCTGCTTGAATGGACCCATTGACTAAACAAACGCTACGCGCCCTTAAAACACAATATAAAAAAATAAGTTCTGGAAGAAGGCGGGCAGATGGTCTTCTGGAGTCGTAAGTAGGTAGGGTTCAGAATTAAAACCGGGAAGAGAAATAGGCAAAGTTTTTCCAGCCAGGTGCTGGTCCGTCTCCAGGAAGGATCCATATTTATCAGAGAAGCTATACACACCCTACAGCTGCGGTTATTGACAATAGGGAGATATAATATCTCGGGGACGAGATGGGTTTTCTTGTCGAGTGAGGGGCATGAAGTGTGTAAACACAAACCGGAGAGATACAGAGTCTTGGTTTCTAGACGACGAGAAGTGTCCAGGTGCGGAGAGTTTGGTGGTCTAGAAAGGCGCATCTGTTTGAAAGAGGTTCGCCTGGCTGCTCGTCCGAGATACGGTTTTTTTTTTCGCCAAAAAAAAAAAACAATCCGGGGTATCGGCGAGGAACTACGTGTGCTGGACATGCGCCGTTCAGTCAGTGGAAAAGTGGCACTGATTGCCCACAGGCCCGTTGCGAAAACCGAAGACACTTCTTTTTGCTGGATCTGTATTTTTCAAAAAAAAAAAAAAAAAAAAAAAAAATCTGCGGGATGTTGAATTTACAATGAGCGGTTGAAAAATTAACGGTTCCATTCCTTGGCCACCAGACTGCGTTCAGAGCGGGATGACTTTGAATGAGCATGCGGCCATTTAATGCAAACTGCAGCTGAAAACTACTTTGGGATTTCTTGCAGTTGGAAGTCAGAGAACCAGATGGACCGGTCCGAAAGGGTGGAGATTCTGGTCTCCATTCAAATTGGTCCAGAGGGACAAATAAGAAGCTGCAACCGACGTTCCCTTGATCAAACTTTTTCCCCAGCAACTGCCAGCTGCCTCGTGTGCATAGAAACAAAAGGAGTGCCGATATCTTTCAGGTGGTCCTCTCCTGCACTTGACAATCGACCGTTTACTTTTTCCGCCCGTTTTGTGTTAGAGCTCCCTAAGTTTTTTCTTTCCATTTTGGAAAATCCGGCAAGTTGTGCCGTTGAGATCTCTTTATCTTGGAGCCAAGCCATTTTTTTCTCTTTTTTCCTGATCAGGCCTCTATTTTTCGCAGCATGGGGGTTCTTTCAGCTGCTGAAAGTCGGAAAGTTCGTATGACTGACTTGGGAACGGAAACTGGAAAAGCAAGATTTTTGTATCCGCCTTTTTCCAAATGTAGGAAATGCGATCCAACCGCGGTGCATTACTAAATTTGTAGGCATGGTAGCCGGTATTATATTCAGGGGCCGGAATTCGGCAAACATTCTTCCTTTATTCCCTACAATACATAGTCATTTAAGCTGGTTCCAAAGACTTTGTAATGATGGGTTGAGTTAAACGTCACAACCGTCGGTTTTAGGAGCTTTTTTGCTTGGCTTTATTAGGTGACACACAGCCCAACTCCAACTGTCTGTGAGGAACAAACTCTGACATGACATACCATAACTTTACTAATATACCTGCTTGTAAATAACCATGAAGTTGTCGTAGGTCGTTTGTCAATCAGTTATTTGGAAAATTAATTTGCCAATATTGTTAGCCGAGCTAATTAAAGGGTGTTGAGATATCAATAATATTAATATAATATTATTAGCCTATAGTACCGGTACATGTACAGCTAGCACATTATATAAATAAATAAAGCATTAGTACAACCCTAGATGTCTTCCGAATGCTGCTTTGATACGCACAGACTACATTCTTCTCAGCCAATGTTAGCGTAAGTCAGCTTGTGAAATTGCTATTCGATCAATATCTGAAAAGTTGGTTACATAATAAAGGTGCATAATATTATCTTAATATTGATTGTTATCAATCAATGCCATTTCCTTTCTCACGATTGGTTCTAATTTAAGCCATTGCGGCCTTGCAGGGGGGTGGAACCATAAAGGCATTAATACTCCTTCCGAGTGCTTTAAATTCATATCGGCACTCATCCCACTCGATAATTACAGCACCATTTTTAATAACCCCTGCCCCTAAGGACGATACCATTAACCAGTCAGAAATGCAGCAGGCCAACACGAGTAGAATTTGGTATACTGCATCTAATCCTTGTACCATAAGGTGTGTAAAACCTTTCTGTGGCACCTGCCCAAGCCGGGACACTCTTTCTCCGATATTCCTAATAATTGGTCGGCGTTGATATTCAAGTGGGCAAGGTGCCTGCATGATGCTTCTCTTCCTCCTGTGCATGTGAGGATGCATTTCAAGTGTGGCCGGGCACGTGCCCACACCTGTCCTGCCGTGTAATGGTGACGTCACCACACCTGCCGCAATAACCCATTCACACTTTGGAGCACCCTTTGTTGTACTATTAGCTCTGTTGGTAGGCTTTGAGTATTGTATGCAATTAGGTTGGACGCAATACTATAGTGTGGTAATGAGAATGTCAATCGTTGTTGTGATTGGTCGCCAAGGTGGCCGTCTCATGGGCACTTCCTGATGCATGGCACCTGCTGCAATATGTTTCTTCCTGCCCTTATTGCACCTGTCTTGTCCACATGGCCTCAGATTTCTTGAAGTACGGTACACACTGGTCGTGATTCTTTTGTGTGTTGGGGGTCTCTCTCTTCTTTTTTTTTTTTTCCTGGCTGTATATTTTAGTGTGGATATAGGAAGAGATGGGTCCTTGATTTTTTGAGGGCCCCATCTTTTCTAAACAGGTGGGCTATATACAATGGGTGGCCCACTTTTTAGGAGTAATTTTGCCACCAATATGATAGGATTTTTTTTGTAGGTCTCTTTTAGCTTCTTACATGCTGATTAAGCCTGTATGGAAGGTCAGATGGGTGCCGAGTCCAATGTTATAACCAATGGTTTTGTGTGAAAAGTATAGATTTCTCAAGGCCTGGCGGCTATCCTTGACACGTCGTTACATCAAGCAGCAATCTTTAATAAAGGGTTCGGGGCAGACTTTCTATTGTGATGGGTTCTCATATAAACAATCGTAAATTCGACTTTTTTTTGCAGACGTGTGTTGAACGATAAAGGTTACCTTTTATTGCATGTTACTAAACGCTGAGCTCGAACAAGGTTTATAATTTTCTACATTATTGTTATCGGAAATTACAACCAGAGCAAGATATGAAGTGCACATAAACTTTCACGCTTTCTTTCTAAGGAGAGCCATCAGCTTACCTCTCTACAGCATATATGACCTCTAACAGTTCATGTCAAAGGCATTGATTCGACAACAATGCCCACATAATGAATTCCATACATGCACAACAAACGGTCTTGGAGAAGACTTGTTAGTATACGAGGCCTCCGACCTAAGAAAGCGAAACAAAGCCATGAATAATGAAGTGAAAAGAAGACAATTCTTTTGACCTACTTGTCAGTGTGTGTGTGTGTGGGTTGTGTGTGAGAGGGGGAGGCTACAATATTGTGTGTGTATCTTTGTTCCTTTCTAACCCATCTTACCCTTGAAACAAGCTTTGGCCAGGTGCGTACGTCCAGCATAACTCACCTAACTCGGAGACATTTCATAGTGTGACAGGTGAGAAAAGGAGGAAACTGGATAGTTATTAACCTTCAGAGTCCTGTCTCCATGGTTAGAGTAGCATTAAATCGCGGTCTTCCGTTGATTGAGCGACTCGTATCAGAGGAAGTGCTGGGCTATTCATCTCAATTTCATGCCCCAAAAGGGGGGAAAAAATAGTTGGGAGGATGACTACTGGCTGGGAGGGAAAATATAGGTCAGGCTTTTATTGTTGTTGACGCAGTTTACAGTCAAAACTGCTCTAAGGGTGGTATATGTGATAAAATTTAAGGCAGTGGCGGATTATTTTTTTCAGGATATGTCTCAGGAGAACACCGAAAAATTTGTGTGGAAATTGTGTGCCAAATGAAAAAAACTAACAACTGGAACTGACTCCAATTATCCTCGGCTGATATGGTATACTTTGACCATTTTTTTTACAACTTTCGGGTTTTTATACACGACAAATAAGGTGAGCTTTCTCTGTGGTTCTACTCGGTTAAGTAAATTAATTTGTAATCAAATTTTTAGATTAATTGCTCTAAAGTCAGCCTTCCTTCAGTAAAAACAATGCAGATCGTTTTGCACTCAATAATATTCAGCTTGTGCGAGAAATAGTGTACATTTGATTGCAAATCATGTTACATAAAATGTATGCTAATTATTAGACAGACTTTGTACGTGAGTCTAGGAACCATAAAAAATTACTGGCAGTAAAGATATTTTTTGTTGCTCTTACATAAGGCATCATTCTGACCAATTGCCCCCGAATATTTAAACCCTTGCCTTGCCGACACATATTCCAGAAGCCCTTGGACGAACTACTTACACCTGCAGCACGCGTCTCCCTATAGCTGAGTATGCTCGCGTGTTCTCGTAATTGTTCTAGAGAACGTTTCATCCACTTACAAAAAAGATGTAAGGAAGAAAAAACAAAATATGGGAATCGGAGGCAGCACATCTGAAAGTGCCCTCACACATTGCTATACAAAAAAGTAAGAGAAACACATCAAGTTAGTTCCCAGCAAGCGTGCATTTTCACCTGCAAAATATAATTGTTGGCAACGGCCCGTTTCATATTCCCCATGCCATTGTCAAACTCAATTTTTGAATATCGCGTGAAAGGAAACGAGTAATAGGCAACCCTTCAACCCCTCGGAAATAATAATCAAAATATAGTAAGGGACACCAGTGAGCGGAAAAAGTCGAAAAGTCCCCCCCCCCTGTGACTTATTCCCTATTTCCCGCCATGGTGAGACCCCCTCACAAGCGGACATAACCGCACACGCTACGCTTCCGGTTTGCATTTGACCCCCTTTGGTCGGAAATGCTTTCACTAGTGCCCACGGGATGTTGATTATATAATAGAAATGCAAAGGGTAGGTAAGGGAAGGGGTCAGCCTGATAGATCTGAATGGGGGTGGACGAAGGCGGGAAATACTTGGGACACGTGACCGGAAGGGGGAAGCATCGTTGCGGAAAAAGGCGCCATTTTGATGTGTGAACATCGCGGGATTTGTATGCTCTCGGTCAGACTCCGTACGTGACTGTTATGTTCATATAGTCATCGCACGCACCCAGCAGATGATAGTCCCAGAGTCAGTTGGCTTTCAAGCACACCCCTCGTCTTTCCCCTTTCCTTTAATTTTTTTTCGTGTCTTGTCCCCTTCCGTTGGCCATCAGGTGCCCTCTTCTGGCTTAAACCAGTGTAGCCAGTTGTAACTTATTCGTCATGTCATATGAAGTTGAGTGATCCGTCTGACTCCATCAAAATGTGCCTGGCTTTCAGGACAGGAAAATATCATAAAATCGGACATGTCAAGTGTGTTAACCCAGGTTAACCCCCCCCCCCTCCCCCTACTTCCGGATGAGAAGTTAGTCGCGATTACAAGTAATACAGTATGTAAGTGTTCAACCTGAACTACATGCTCTATACCACTTTCACACCATTAAATTTTATTACATGAAACTGGAATCATTTTAGATCAATGACGTCATTATTACGTGATGTAGTTTATGCAATCAAGTGAGGTCGAAGGCTGTGAATGGCTGCCAATTAGTGTCATATATTTGACCAGTGTGAAAGATTCTGCCACTATTGAAATTGTGGTGGGTAATGACGTGATGTGACGAGTGATTCGGCAAATGCATATCGGAATTGGCAGGGAACGGGGACAGGTGGGTTAGTTTTTTTTATTATTTACTTGTCAACAGCCCCCCCCCCGGAGGAAACTCGCGTGAGAGAGCTCACATGGGAGAGGGGGGACGTGAGTGTCAATTGACGTCGCTTATTTTCTCCTGTCCACGTAGTTGGAGCCCCAGGGTTAATTTTTTAATTTTTTTGCAAATCAGAGGAAGTTGTTAATGTGGGAAAAGTAAATATGTCATAAGACTCACTGAGTGAGAATCAGTTTGCTTTTACATGCCAGTTTTATTATAATGCATTGTACAGTATTTTATGCAGTATTTTCAAATATACAGTATTTTGATCCTAATTAAGTGCTTCTGAAAATCCGTTAATGAATCTAACAGCAGGAACCAGCACCATTTTTAAACAGGACGAGAGCAGATAATCTTAAAAATTATTAGAATGGTTATTATGTTGATATAAATAGTTTTGATTTAAATGCGTATATTCTGCATGTGTGGTATGCAAGAACAGGAGCATGTGCTCGATTTCTACTAGCAGATGGATCTAGGAGTGCGCACAGCAGGGAAACGGAAGGTTTGACCATGTTTAGAGGTTTAAAAAAAATACCAGGTGGTTGAAACGATGACGGATAGCTACAAGGATTGGTAAACTGGAATCAATTGCCCTTCTTATAGGAGTTGCAATTAGACACTTTTGCCTGGTTTTTTTTATATCAGTCAATCTCGGACGCATGGCAGACCCTGAGTTCGCAGATGGCAGATATATGCTGCAGTATACGTACACCTGTGGTCTATAAAGAGGTTGTACACCTTTCGACAGTATAAACATTAGACACGCATACCTACTTTTCGCTTTTGAAGCGAAGATATAGAAGAAACGAAAAGTTCTGCGCAAAAAATGCGGCTCTCAATATTGCTACGAATATATTTAAGTCTTAGGCATGTTCAAGGATTGTACTTGTATACTCGAATGCACAGCTACGCATTGAGGTATAAAAATGTTTTTTTTTTGTTTTTTTTGCATCATATGCTGAATTATTTATTAATATATTCTGTCTTATATAACGCTAGATTCACTAGAGTACTTCTTGAATGAAATGTGGTCCAGTTATATAAATGTTTAACAACGCAAAGCATATGTATACACTCGTTCAATTTAAATATTTTAAGTGTTGTATTAGTCCCACCTTATTGTGTGAAATAAGTAAGTCCGTTACAGCTGCTAATTGGCTTTGGCCGGAAAAAAAGGTTAACACGAGAAAAACTAATTGCTGAACTTGGCCTGCTTCATTTACTATTCATGACGACCCGAATAAATTTCTTTGAACATTCAGACATTATACTATATAGCTGTGTAGGCCTGCTGCAGTAGTGAGCTTTCAAGGTATAGCAGCTTATGTTCGGAAAGGACAGGAACGCTCTCGGATATCATACCTGTATATATCATTCAAATCCAGACTCATAAACTTATAACAGTATGAATATAATTAAGCGCGTGAGTCAACATTTTGACTTTCAGTCTGACATAGCTATTTGTTGCATAATACAATAGGCTGAGTCAGGATCACAGAATGTGGAGGTAGGAGCCGCCTTTTCCTATACTCAAATTGAGGCACATTAAGGTCACAATGGCCATTTTTAGTTTGAAATGTTCTGTAATACTCTTTTATGCCTGAAATTGTGGGCTTTTGTGAACTTTGGCTGTTATTTTTTCCCCTCTTTTGTCCTGGCCTCTGTGAACGAGCAATAATTCTTACTTCCGGTTCAGTTAAAAATATTCGCGCCCATGCACATATAGGCTCGCGCCGCATTGTTAGCTAAGGAATTGGCGGGAAAGACTCTGTAAGAACAGGAAGACTTCCGTTCATCCAGTTAAAAAACTAGTTCTAAGTAACCCGAACCGGATGCCTAGGAGGGGGGGGGGGCGCATCAGTATATAGCAGGCCATAGAGAAAAGTTCTATGAGTTATTAATTAATCATGCACAAGCTTATCCTCCTCCCCGGATTTCCATCCAGACAAACACTTCCTCTGCGATTTAGAATTTATTTAGAAATGAGGAAGTCCGGCGTCATATGACAGCCTGAAAGGACTTCCGGGAACCCTCAGAATATAAGGAAGAGTATATAGGAGAAGCTCCCAATTCCTCTGACTCAGCCTACAGGCACCCCAAAAAAGGTGGTTACGACCACTTCCGGGGCAGTCCGATCAACCTATCAATTTTGGGAGTCATGTGGCCCCCCCCCATCATAACTGTTTGAGATTTGAAACCCGGCAATTGGATGGACCTGACCGGAAACTTGGACCGATTCCATGTGTGAGAAAAGGCATTTTTCAGATTTCGCCATTTTTATTTACTTTGTCCCATTGCTTCGTTTTTTTCTACCATCAACATCTGGCATGCTCGTAAGAAGCAATGCAGAGGAAGAGCCCATGGCCATGCACGCAATGGGCAACCAAAAAAGCGCTGCACGGGGCTCTTCACCTTCACCTTGCCCTTGTTGCGAGGCCCTAATTGGGCGCCCACAGTGTCCCACACGCACGATAGAGCCAATTTGCATTTTTTGGCTCGACCGAAACGACATATTCAGGATTTGAAGAGGGGCTATTTATGTTTCTCGATTGAGACCTGGCTCGAATTCTTGAATTTGTTTTACATTTTAAGTCAGTTTTTTGAGGATGTGGAATTTGGGTAATGAGGAGATGGCGCCTATATTGGCAATCATCTTTGAATATTTACCCAAAGCGTGTAAGAGCAGGACAGTTTTAGCATAGATATTTGATAGCCGGATTTGGGCAGATGGAACTCGCTGATTGTTGGCAACGACAATGGCTGAGTTCGTACTGTTACTGGTTGGTTATAAGAGGAACCGGAAATCAGAATGGGCAAGGGTTAAGACTGCGTGTCCATTAGTGGTAAAGGTGGGTGGAGGTCATCTAGGGATCCCTTTCACCTTGTCTTCATCTGCTCCTTCCTTCCTTCCTTCCTTCCGTCCTTCCTAGGCTGAACAGCTGTAGGGTGGAAGAAGTGGAGGCTGACAGCGGGCACGTGCCTTCACCATCCTTCAAGGAACAAGGGGGTGAGTTGAGTGAGCGAATGAGAGAGGAGTCTGTATGATAAGCTGACCCACCTCCACTTCCTCACGTATCCATCTGAAAGAGTAGCCTCCACTAACGGTCCCTGCTTTTGTGCTTGTTTATGGACACAAGGTGTTTACCGGAAGCTTTGGGAAGGCGAATTTTCCAAGGGGGAGGGAGGGTGGGTTTGGGATAGGGGCCTAGGGCATCTGCATATGCACACCCCCTTGGGTCATATCCATAAGAAAAGGAGCCTTTGAAGGCGAAACCTGATAGGCACTCCCGATATTCTAAGGGGCTTTTATTATTCATTAGTATTGTGAGGCTCATTGTGAGGGAATCAGGCTCTCTCGCCTCTTGACATCGAGGCCTGTATTTTTCGTCACTTAGTGCGGACAAAGACACGGATATGATATGACATTTTTGGGAAGCAACAGGAAATGACCTCCGGAAGAAGGTTGGCCATTCTGGCGTTATCCAAAACGTTGGCGACATATAGAAAACATAAGCCACAAAATCTCGAATTTATGTTTCTACCATACATATAGTAGGTCTACTTATTTCTTTCAAACCAGCTATTGTATTAAGTTCATTAATGTACATTTGAAGCGTTTGGGAAATTTTTTGAAACGTATAAGGTATACGTGTCGAGTAATGGAATCCTCAGCATCATTTTATTGGAGTCAAAAACCTCAGGTGGAGGGTTTGATGAGAGGAGGAATTTTATTTTTGCAATTATAGTTGTATAATTGTCCTCGTGAGAACTGCAATTACGATTGTATAAACGGAGCTTCTTCATCCGGCATAATTAACTCCGGAGTATTCCGCATCTGCGTAGAGAATTTTATAACCGTTTGGCAACTTTTGGTGTCCCGAACCGGAAGGTATGATTCAAGAAACTCATTATATTCGTAGTCCCACAGCACAAAGGATAGGTCTTGTCTATTTATTAGGCGCACAGCAGGGCCGTTAGGATTAGGATACGTGCCTGTCTCACACTTAATTAGAGGAACGTAATGGGCGTCAAGTCGGTTTTTTATATATAATTCTCGTTGGGCAGGTGAGATGAATGGACGGGAAAAAATATTGCCCTGTACGGTGATGAGAGCACCGCATTACATTGTGGCTAATGAAAATCAGAATTTGTTGAACTGGTTTTGCAATCATACTATTGTACTTCCTTTTCTATTATTTATTTTCTTATTCGGTGTGCGTGTCGTGTACATATTATGCGTGTGTACATAAATTGTCAAATTGTCCTTTGTGGAGTCGTGAATTTCCTAAATTTTTTGTCATTGTGCCGACGTCTTGTGCCACAGAACGACCTCTAGATTGCACAATACCACAATTTGGGCCAAATCCGTGCAAGGATTCCCCCCCCCC
>KZ538874.1:12200-43230 GCA_000934665.2 Catajapyx aquilonaris | reverse complement strand
GCGCAGGCAGAAGAGACCCGTCGCTGGGTCGTCCGCATCACTCACTCGATTTGTAAACAGTGGCAACAATGGAAGCGCTCTCCATGGGCTGATGTTTGAACTGGCCCGCCGGACTGGGTTGCCAGGGAACGGGCTACAATATAAGCAGCTTAGGCCGAATTTGTCAATAACTAAAACGACAAAAAAGTTTGATCACCCTGTATAATTTGTTTTTTATTTATATTATTTGTTTTTATTTATTTATATTATTATTATTATTGTTATTATTATTATTATTTACAAAGTGACTTAACAAAACTTTTAACAAACTTTCCACAATCCTCATCAAATTTATCCTATTAGGGATGAGCCATTGCTTAAAAATCCCCACTGTTCACAAAACCAGCAGCGTATCGGTTATCCAACGAATTAGCCCAGGCAACGAAGACCAAATAAAACGCTGATAAGAAGAAATAAATCGTTTAGTTTTGAACTTTGGCATAGTTGTGGAGGGGAGTGCCCTAAATGACATACTAAAAGTCCCTGCAGGTGGGGGGTAGAGGGGGGTAGTAGGGGAGATTTAAAGGTTGTCCTTTTAGGTTTTTCTTGAATATCTCAAAACGTAAGGGTTCTATAGCAAGAAACGACAACTGGGTGTGGCGGAAGATGTGGGTGCTAGCAAGCTGGCATTCAGTGCTCATCTGTTTGTGGCACCTGTCGTGGTACCTGCACTAATGGTGCACCTCTAGAGGAAAACGAGTTCGAACTTGCTTGATCAAGTCGTGGAAGAAGCTGACGAGTTTTTATTGCGATCAAGTGTCAGTATGGTTTGTGTAAACTGTTATGTAGGTATAATGTGTTATGGGTATAATATTGAAGTTAATAGCCACCGTTGTAATTTTTTTTTTAAATAATTCATACCCCGTTATCAGCCATCAGCTCTTTAGGGGGGAAGTTTGTTTTGCCTGGAACTCTTTGCTTTCATTTTACTGTGCTCTTTGGGATAGGATAGGGACGGAAGGAAGCGGCTGTGGCCTTTTAATTACGGAAGCAACTCCAGAATTTCCCTGGAAGGACCGTGGGAAATCACAGAAAACCACGGTCAGAGTTGCCGGTCCCGGGATTCGAACCCAGGACCTCCCGATTAGCAGTCGGACGCCTTATCCACTATGCCAACCTGCTTCGGTGCCACCGTTGTAATAAAGACTTCCTTTTTAAAAAAGTAAAACCAATATTTTCAACTTTTTTTCTTTGGAATGTGCACTTTTTCATCCTCTATCTTCTAAACTATTGATCCTACAGAAAACATGTAGAGGACAGTTTAGTAGGGCATTAAATATACCGTAGTTTAATTTCGTACATAAAGTGTCTCTTGCTCGAACTCGTACGTTTTGAGATATTCAAGAAAAAACTTACACAGAACAACCTTTAAGTACCTCCCCTCTATACCCTCCCACCCCCCACAACTATACCAAATATCAAAACCACACGATTTATTCTCCCTTCGCTGCCTGGACTAAATGCTGAACCCCGACTGACGGAACTGTTCCAAATAGACACTTACTACTAACAACTGCTACTAAGTACACTAAGGCTCCCAAGCCAAATCCTAGGGTGAGACCAATGGGCTTGAGAATGGGAGAGTAGAAGATTCTTGCTGCCTTGAGAGTTGAGACTTCAGACTTGACAGAGAGAGAGGGAGAGAGCAGAGAGGGAGATTCAGGGTGTGGCCGGCTTAGCCTCTTGGCCAAGTTTTAAGACACTCCTCGAATGCGGTAGTGTACAAGCTGTGTCACATGGGTCGCTACAACGCCCATCTTGTTCAAGGTCCAATAGGTTCGTGGGTAGCGGCATGGGTCAGACAGAAGTGGTGTGACGTCAAATAAATCAGTTCTCACTGAGCTTCCTTTAGTGTATGAACGCAGCCCTTTAATCCACAGTGTACTTTTGACATCTCCACAGTTAATTCTTATTTTATTTAATCAGTTTGTATTTTTAATATGGTTCTGAATATGATCAAATGCCTGTTGCATGGTTTGTAGTAGTTATATAATCAGGATTAATAGTACGGAAAGCGGATGTAGCGCTGCAGTCGACCGAAAATTGTTAATTCCAAATTATGTAATAAAATTTGGTAGATCATAACATCACCTGCTTGATTGTGTCAGAGTTACAGTAGGCCGTGGCACGAATTATAATGCACGGAAAAGAGCTTCCAGAACATTCGAGAACGTTCTGGACAACGCTCCAGCCCCCTGTCACTTCCTCCCTAGTTATGATGGATGCGGTAGATTAATTTCTGTGTGATCGCCAGGCTGGGAATTTGGCGCTGTCGGCGCTACATTGTTCGCTATCCGCCATCTTTTTCAAGGTGCACTGTAGTGGTAAGCAACCGTGTCCTCAGCCCTCCTCAGCGATCAGCCCGAGAGTGTGTGAAGTGTGAACGCAACATTCCAGAATGGACGCCGTTGATGCTGATTGAACAATATTTGTCTCCCTTGTTTTGTGCTTGGAACGGTAAGTAAGACGAAGGATCGGCCAAAAAGCCACCAGCTGGTTGCTCTCTAATAATTCAAATTATTATCCTATGAAACATTCACAATAGCTTCACCCATTTTCCAGAGATGATTATTCCAATCCGTTGCTTCACCTGCGGGAAGGTGATTGGAAACAAGTGGGAGGCTTACCTGGGGCTGCTGCAGGCGGAGTATACCGAGGGGTAAGAGACGGTTGGTTTGGAATGCAGGCTGCGCAACACACGGTTTGGGGGAATCATACAGTAAAACCTTGATGTAACGCTCATCAATGGTCCGCCCAAAACTAGCTTATGCGGGAGCGTTACATCGAGGCAGCCCCCTGACACATACAATACGGTTGTTTAATATGAAAGACTTGGCCAGACCTGGAATTTGGCGCTGGTGCACCCCCACAGGGATCTACCACTGCCAGCCATCCGAATCCTAGTCTGCAAAGGCCCTCCGAGGAAAGACCGGTTTGGGGTAGTTCTGAAGGCAGCCAACCCGAACCGACACCCCCAGTAGATATTCCTGGGGGGGGCACAAGCGCCAAATTCCTCGCATGGCGGAGACGTTTATATTAAACTACCGTCAACACAGGGCTAGGCTGGATGTGTCAGGGGGCTGTATCAATGTTTTACCCGGATTAAAAACCCATCTAGAGTTTCATTTCATTCCCACCTATCACGTCGGTCCTCATCTGACTACAGCATCTGTCACTTTTGCAATCAAAAGCTATGTATGGCTGAATTGACATTATATCATTGCCTCTTACAGCCTGTTTGTAGCTGCTTGACTCCCTGTTACGGTGGGTTTACATGTGAGTGATTTGATCGCCAAGCGGTAACATCGCTGAGTAAACTGTGTTACGATTGTTACTTTCGCTGCAAACAATTGGATTAATAGCTCGGTGATGACATCGCGCAATCAAATTGCTCACATGTAAACGCACCTTTATCTGTGTGTTCATGCGTAGACACATAATTGTTGCATGTGCATCATATGCCATGTACCTCATTCCACACTGGAATGGAGGACAATGTACTGTAAACTAGCCTTTATTTCTGTTCTTTTCCAAGTTATTCTAAGTCTAGATCCAACAAGCTTGAGAAGCTTCAATAATCTGAATGATCTGAATTAATCCAATAACTTGCAATTGCAGCGATGCCCTGGATGCACTGGGCCTGAAGCGGTATTGTTGCCGACGTATGCTGCTTGGACATGTGGACCTCATTGAGAAGCTGCTCAACTACGCGCCTCTCGAAAAGTGAATGTAGTGGTGGGAGTGTGACTGTGGACTGGACTATTTGTAACTGATTCTAAAATGTTCAATAAAATGGAGCTGTGACTCAGATAATTATCACGAATCAATTTATATCAGTGTAACATTTATAGCGAACTTACCCTAAAATGCTAACAGGCCCAGTGCAGTAAATAAATCAATAATAAAGCAGACTGTAGCTATATATTGGAAATGGCCTGAAAAAGGGTGTTGGTTCCCAAAAAGTAGGGAATGTCATTAACATTATATGCCTGTTGCTGAAACCGGCCATTTCCAATTGAAATCACTTCGGTTCACAACACTTTAACCATTTCTCAAGTTCGGCATAATGCCTGTAGCTAATATGGTAAATATAACCCTACAGTAAGCGGCTACTGCCGACACTGATAGCTGTTATATAAGCTGCTATATTCGGCCCGGCAGATGTAGATGGCCGCCATTTTGAATCCAAACCCGCGCAATCCAAGCCGAGGCGATCAATATGAAACATTACGTCCTTACCTCCTCCGATTTTGACGAAATTTGGCACATTTGTAGGATTAATAGAGATATGATATTGGGTCAAGTTACACGTTAATTGGTTCAACCTGTTCGGCGTGGAAGGTCACGGAAATTGTTGCCCTCGTGCAGCTCGCGGCGCGGTTTTTCGGACATTTTCTTGAATAACATTTTTTTTTCTTCTTCTATGGGTCGAAAGCAAATAATTTATTATGTTGCGCCTAGCTACGACCAATGGATAAAACTGTTGATTCCCAGCAGTTGAAGACTATGGCAGACTATGGACTGCATATACCATTCCTTTCTTCGGCATAATAACAAATCATGGATCAGTACATCGGACCGTATAAATACTGAAGTGCAATGAAACTAATTTCCTTGTCTGAAATAATTATTATTTTGGTGGTAAGTGTCACTTTACCCAATACAAATTCTAGAATTTTGTATCTCATTATTTATTTTTCAATAAATGTCATTCAAGACATCTTTCTGAGAATGTAATGGGGGAACAACCAAGTTTTCATTAGTGACCTGGCTTTAAGTACTGTTTGTGTGCAGCCCTATTACTTTAAAAAAATCAGAAACATGCTGAACATGACATGTTTGTGACACTATAAATAACTTATTGTGAACCTTTTTATGATGTGTGGGAGCTGCACACTTTTTCCTTGCTGAAAACTGATGCTGACCGAAATGCAGGTCCCTCCCACATTACATCCTGACCAGTAATTAAGTTTGACCAGGCATATAGATGACTAGACATGTCTCACAACATAATGTAAATAGAACACAACATTAATAATGCCCATACCGACACAGGCACTATTTCTCTCCCTCCTCCTTTAACATGTACATGAAGAAATAAATAAATGCACATTTATAAACAAATATAAAAGTCAGTTTGGTTGCACTTGTGCAACTTAAGTCTGATTGGAGAACATATTAATCACTATCATCTTCCGTCCTTGTCCTATTGAGGGGAAGTCGACTCTCGTCTTCAGATCCATATATCACATCTTCATCACTGTCGTTTATCATTGAAAAAGCTGGATTATCCTTTGTAATTGGTGACTCTGAAAGCAAAGAGTTGCACGATTAGTCCCCATCACTTGGTGAAAAACAGAATGAATCTACGTGCTCTTGGTACTCACCAAACATGCCCCTTTTGGATGGGGAGTAGACGTAGGCCATGGTGTACAGGTAGAAGTTGAGGAGCCCATAGAAGGACATGAACTCTGCAGAGTTCTTATAGCTGGTGGACAGCTGGGAGACAAAGTTGTCTTCAAGGACGCCGCTACCAAAGCGGAGGATGGTAATGGTGATGCTGATTGAGATCACTATGATCATCAGAAGGGTCAGGAACTTAAGGCGCATGTCTGCAGAAGAAAATGAGGGTCAATCGCACTTTTAATGCTCTGAACTCCGAGAAAAAAAATGTGCAGCAATTTATCAACGTCACATACCGAAATATGGCATCATTCGAAGCTCACTGTATGCCTTGATAATAAGATACAGCAGGTAGAGGACATAGACACCACCGACCAGGAAAAAGAAAACCTTGAAACCCTGTTTAAAAAAAGGATGCGGTTATCCACCTATTAAAAAAATTAATAACGGCATGGCATGCTTGACAGAATTATGCCCAACATACATAAAAGTTTCCGGTGTCCAGCTTGTAGCTATAAGTGGGGTCCCTGAGCTCGTTGAACTCCTGCCAGGTGGCCATGGTGACTGCCGAGAGCCAGATAAGCCCTACAACCAGCAGCTTGGGGACGTAAAAGATAGCCGAGCGCTCGTTCTGCCTGAGCCCATGGTATATGCACAACCAGAACATGAGCAGGGCACACAGTGCTGTAGCCTGGAAGAAGGCGTCCAGCATGCCGGGGATCCAGGAGTTCACCAGGAACGTCATCGGGAACACCGGGTCTGCAACAGTCAACAAAATCAGCAATGACAAACACTGCATTTTATGTGGTTAATGATGGTTTTACCATTGTAAAGGAGAAGAAGGGGTAGGAGGATTGACATCCACTTCTGCTCAATGGACCAGTCGAAGAGGGAGTAGCGTCGAAGGGAGTGAGCAAACCAGCACTGGGGGGGATATGTTAGGATTAATTAGCAAGCTGAGAAACTAACAGCATTAGTAATTAGTAACTTCCACCAGTGAAATTTAAGCAGGCTACTAAAAAAGCTGGAAAAGCCTTGCCATTTGCAATGCCTTAAATACGACTCACCGTCACTGCAAAAGTCATCACAAGAAAGATGAACCGAAACCAGATTTCAATCTGTGTAAACGAAGGATTGTAACTCTTGAACTGCAAGCAGAAAAAACGCAATCAATTACTCAACCACATGCTGCAAAAAATATTAGTTTCTTACACAGAAGTTGATGTCTTTGATGGTGTACTTCTGATGAATTCCTTCCAGGCTGTAGAAGTTAATGGTGAGGACATAGTGAGAGAAGTCGAGGAAGCCCAGATGCAGGATGGTCAGATCCTGGCAATGCTGCTGGGTGCAGTGGAGATGACGTGTCCGGTTATGTGCTTCGTCACCAGGCAGCACCGTCATGGACTTCTGATCACGAGAAACTCCCTCAATCATGACGCTCACTTGGAAAGGCTTGTCAAACATCTCATCTGCAAATACAGCAAATTGGGACCCGCTATTGTAAATAAAAAAGTTTAACAAATCCTTAGGCAGAATCATACCGTCTTTGTTTTCTGTATGAATATTGGCTATAACCCACAGCTGTTGATGGTACGTGGTGAGTGTGGGCGTCTTCATAATAAAAGGACCGGTCGCCATTTGAGACGCGTTTGGCTTCACTTCCAGCTGAGACGCCAGCTGGTCGCTCGAGCTCGTAACAGGCGGTCCAGCCAATCCGATAAACACAGCCAGTCCGAAGCTTGCAAAGAACGCCAGAAACGCCATCACAAACTCCCTCTTGTGCATTGTGTACAGACGCATCTGCACGGACCTGAAATTAGAGATGTTCCGGTTTCACTAAAAACATTTAAAAGCACTGTAAACATTTGCATGTACCTGTTGTTACCGTGCGATTGGTTACAATATACCTTAGAGAATTGGGGTCGCAAGCGGTCGCTCCCACGGCACGACAAGCTGCGCTGTTTTGCAATTGCGGCATAATACACACACTTTTGCATATAGTTATACTAAACAGAGCAGATGTGTTACCAAACCAACATGTGCTGATAAAGTAAACAACCTCATACTGTCCTGCCGGACTCTGCCGGACTCTACGTACACGATATATGAACCAGCACAACCTGTGCTTTACGTATATTCAAGTGCCCTATTATAGTTACCGTTCGCATCTGTCGTGATGGTACGCAGGTGCAATGTACTTGCTGAACTCGCTGAACACGTCGCTGAACTGGGACAGCACATTTCTAGCCCTGAGCATCCAACCGGCCCTGGGCACATGGTAGCTGTACCCAAGGCTCACGTCCAGCTTGTTCATTGTTGGGTGCCTCGTCCAGGTACAACTGTCTGTGTCCAGCTGCAGTCCCTTAGGTCACCAGCACATGTCCATCGATTCCCATCTAGTTCCTTCCAAGTCAAGGGCCCATTTCCAGGTTGCGGGGGTGGCCTACTAGTGGGCTTGTTGAAACCGATCAATTCCTTTCCCCTATATATAAAACGCCTATTCAAAATCGTCCGCGCGATACTGACAAAACAGGCCGCCTAAATTAAATTTATGCACAAAATGTGTGCGCTGATAACCAAAAATGCAAAATTAAAAATAGAGCGCACCTCGAGCGAAGCGAGTATCTCTAGCCGCAGGCCAAGAAAAATGGGAGCGAACCGAGCATCGCTCATCTCAAACTGCACGCAGGCCCAGGAAAATGGGAGCGAAACGAGTGTCATCTCAAACCACAGGCCTAGAAAAATGGGAGCGAACCGAGCGTCATCTCCATCAGCCGCAGGTCTAGAAAAATGGGAGCGAACCGAGTGTCATCTCCAGCCGCAGGCCTAGAAAAATGGGAGCGAACCGAGTGTCATCTTCAGTCGCAGGCCTAGAAAAATGGGAGCGAAACGAGTGTCATCTCCAGCCGCAGGTCTAGAAAAATGTGAGCGAAACGAGTGTCATCTCCAGCCGCAGTTCCGGAAAAATGTGAGCGCAACGAGTGTCATCTCCAGCCGCAGGCCTAGAAAAATGGGAGCGAAACGATGAGTGTCATCTCATCTCAAACAGGATGCCAAGAAAAATGGGAGCGAACCAAGTGTCATCTCAAACCGCAGGTCCAGAAAAATGTGAGCGAAACGAGTGTCATCTCCAGCCGCAGTTCCGGAAAAATGTGAGCGAAACGAGTGTCATCTCCAGCCGCAGGTCTAGAAAAATGTGAGCGAAACAATGGTTTTCTGGGGTATGGATTTTTTAATTAATTTTACAGAAGGGCAAAGGTTTTGATTCAACTGGGATTTGTACTTTTAGCGGTCACTTTATTAGGTGAGCTTGGGACAGTCTGGATGTTTCAGGTCAGCTGGAGTGACCATGCAGCCTTTGTCCGCACCCACTTTTCCAAGGTACTGCAGAGAAGCCTCGGTGCGCTCCTGCTGGGTTGGGTCGGGTACCAGGTAGGTTAGGTAGACGCACAGCTCTCTGAATAGGCCGAAGGGGATGGCTGGCGGCTTGTCTTTTGGCTCGGTTGTCATCAGCCGGATTAGGATGACCATCGCTTCTTCCAGGGACGGAGCCATGCTGATTGCAGCGAGGGCCACAAAGTTCCTCCAGGGGAATGAGCGGGACAGTCCGGCGGCCTCTAGTAGAGTGTCCATCTCTGCTTTGTCCAGACCCAGTGCGCCCCACTTGCTGGCCAGATCCTTTTCTTCCACGTCCGCACTGCCAGACAGCTGTTCGTGCAGTTTCTGCAGAAGCTCAAAGGTGAGTCCGGCTGAGGAGTTTGTGATGGGCCGACGGTTGAACACATCTTTGATAGGTGGCTCCTCACCGTTGGCCATGGCTTTGAAGTACTGGGCAGCCCAGGGCATCAGGTCTGGAGGCTGGGTGCGGATTGCGGCCTTCGTGAACTGCTTCAGGACCTCTGGAAATCCTGTGGGGATCTTCACATCCTGAGACTGGTAGAACGGGGAGCCTGTTTCAGCCTTGCCTGGTTTGCCAGCAGGTTTTGCCGGTGGCTTGCCTGGGGGTCCAGCAGGTTTTTTGGTTGCCATCTTGAAGCAGGGCTTGGAACGTGCTGGTTACCGGATAATTTGTAGTGCTGGACGTCACGTTAGGACACGTATCAGCAGGCCAGAAGACGCTACAACAATTTTGATGCTTACCGAAGATGGAATGCCAGCAGGTAGAATAATAAGTGGTGCACAAGTAATTTAGCCAACTTTCCCTTCCATATTTTTAGGTTTCCATAGTTTTTTAAGTAAACAGCTGGCAAGTCATTAACAGTGAAAAGCAGCTTGTTGATACATGTTATTAATTGCATGTTGAGAATGACAACGAAACAATTTTTTTCATTTAGCAATAAGCTGTGTTTACATGTGAATGATTTTATCACCGATGTTGCAGCGATGAGATCAAATCGTTCACATGTAAACACAACTTTCGACATGCAACCATTTTTCTTTTACGTTATTGTCCAATCAAGGTAAACGACTGGAATTTGCGATGAGTTCGACAGTAATATTTTCTACATAGGTCACAGGCTGATTGCTTATTACGCCTCGGTTAATTCTCAGATGTTAATTGGGAGCCAGGGAAATACTTCAAAGTACACTGCAGTCATATTTGTTCAGCGCATACCATTTTATTAAGTAGAAAAATGGGCTAGGGATATGCGGCTGCACAGATAGTAACATTGCCGTATAATCAACAAACATTGGAAGGACAACAAAACATACAGTCCATAAAAATATTGGTACTTTCTCATTTTGAACAATACATTATTATTATTATTTTAACATTCTTGTCACTCGCTCTTTCTCAAATACTATTCAAGGACTAGGCCTAACACATCTTGTCTCACCATTTTAAGTAAGGTGTTGCAAAGCGGGATTGTTTATTTTTGCTGATTAATTTAAATGTCTGAGGGGGAAGACACAAAAAAAAACTATTGCTATGGGACATTGCCGAATGAGTTTGAAAAAATGTCGCTACCCATAAGACCTACCGATACAGCAAAGAATTGTCAACATGTAGTACACATCTATTAATAGCCAACAAAGTACTAGATTTTCACATGTTTAATGGATGCCAATGTGGTCGTCGACAGTTATTTTATTTCCAATTGCTCAAGTCCGGCCATGCATGCGTTATCGGAATGGCAGAATCATCATCGTACATAAAATCATACATCTGGGCTTCGACGAACTTCCACATGTCCTTCGGCTTCGGATAAGTTGTTGCTTGCCCTGGAAAATAGAAATTGTCAGTTTATGTGAATCTAACCTTTCATTGCGGAACCAATGTGTTCGGTTAATTCAATATAAGGATGCTCGTACAAGTTTGGAATACAACGGCAAGAAAAATAATTGAAGAAGTTTTCCCCGTTTTACATTTTATAAGGATTTGACTGAAATTTTCTTCATCGTCAAGACGTGTGATTCTTTGGCAGATGCCAATATATTTTTGAGGAAAACTTCGCAACAGTTATATCAACGCACTACAACGATATGCAGGTTAGAAGAGAAGTAGCGTTAAAATTTTTAAAGTCAGAACTTAGTACACCATCACCCAGCCAAGCATTAGTAAATGCACATGGAATTCCAAGTCACCAAAAAGCTATGCCGTAAATGTTAGAGATGAAGATGCCAGTGAAAGCCAGTAAAAATGCGATTCATTTTCCTCATCACCATAAAATCCATCCAAATATATTTCATAATGTTCTTACTCGACCTTTTTAGTGCCAGGTTAGTTTCGGATCCACACATTTTTACATGCTCAAGGCGAAGGAGGGAAGGCTTGCAATGAAGCGAAAAAGACATGCTGTGGGCATACCCATTCCTCGTGTGGTCATGCCGCCATTCGCTAACCTGCTTAATGATAATTGGGCCACTCATAAGGTTGTATCACGGAAGGCAGGTAACCAAAGTCAAACAATTGAGCCTCTATAAAGGCCTTTATATCTGCGGGTTGAGGGTAGGTAGTGGCAATTTCTGAAATGTAGGAGTAGAGAAGTTCGGTAGGAAAAGGATCCAGGGTTAACAAAAAAACAGGCACAGTACGACAACACACAGGACACATGGAAAACAGAAGGTGCGTTAAAATGTTGTGTTAAAACCCATGTTATGTTTGATGCGAGAGGTTCACACAAGGACAAAGTGAGGATCCCACGGTTGGCATTCACCAAGTCGTCTCCACTTCCTAGAAACGAATTACCTGATGGAAATTCCGTCATGCTCGATGCAAGAAAGCGGCTGGAGTGCTTTCGCAGTGATCAAGATGATCAAAGCAGTGATTTTTAGTAGCAAAGATTCAAAAGCAATTTGCAGTTTAGGATACCTACTTGCACAGAGCAAGACACTATAAATATAAAAATGCACGCAAGGGGGAAAAAAATGTTCATAGATATTAAATAAAGCCATTCATGAGACATTTTTGTAAAGCATAATATCTGATATTTGCAATGTTTTTGACTAGGTGCAATTGGCTGATTAAAAAGATGTCGCTCATAACTATACTAGTCATCTCCCACAGCTAGTGCAGTCTCTCTAAAATTAATCGTCTGAAATTTTACTACGCATTCATTGCGACACAAAACAAAACGTAAGCGCCAATATAATTATGTTTAGAACCTACTGCAACTGCCACAACAGGCAAGCCTGAAAAGTCAAAATTCAGCAAGTCGTGCAAAGTGACAGGCGCAGGGGACTTACCAGTCTTGTAAGCGTGCTCTGCGATCTTGACAGCGATTGCTAAGGAGCACTTGCGAATGTCGGTCAGAGGGGGATACACGCGGCCTACTTCCAAGTCCGATTCGCTCACCAACTCGGCCAGTGACTAAAGTGAGGGGAAGAGAAGTGTTATAGTTGCCTGGCCAGACAGTTCCTCCTTGCCATGTGTTCTTACTTGAGCAGCAATCAGGAACACATCTTCGCCGATGTGATGCATTCCGGTGCATATCACTCCAAGGGCAATACCGGGGAAGATGTAGGCGTTGTTGCCCTGCCCAGGTTGATACTTCTTCCCTTCATATTCAACAGGGGGGAATGGAGATCCGCTGGCAAAAACCACCGCTCCCTGCAAATGACGGAATGGTTAAAATCTTCACATATATTTGACCTTGGATCACGACGAGGGCTTACCTTGGTGTGCTCGATGGCCTCCTTCGCTGTACATTCCGCTTTGCTCGTAGGGTTACTGAGAGCAAATATGACGGGACGCTTGTTGAAGGTAGCCATGGCTTCAAGGATCTTGGGTGTGAAAATACCATACTGCGCAGAAGCTCCTGAAAAGCCACGAAAATTACATGTGAAATGTCCCATGTAACGCATCCTACATTTCATGATGTGAAGTGGCGGAGAAATTATTGAATATAAGAACATTTGCAGATGGTGCTACCATTATAATTGACCAAATGTAATTAGGATAACAAATTTAGAGATGATGCCCTGCATATTGTTGTCCAAAGGGTTCTTGTTGAGGCGTGTGAGTATAATAATTATACCTTCAATTATTGTGTACGCACCTATCAATATCGAGGGCCGAACTTCAGTGACAATTTCCTCCAAGTTTTCCATGGGCTGGTGGTCTTTGACAAACACGCCTTTGGGACCTGGAAACCAAGAGGTAGTTATTATACCATAAAGCTGTGCACTCTTTCGACATAAATGCAGGGATGTTATTGTATACTGATGCAGTTACCATTCACATTCCCATCAGGCCTGTCGTGGACAAGGAGGCCTTTGGAATCCACCATCCAGATCTTCTTGAAGCCGTCTTCCCTTGAGAGACCCTCCTCTTCCATGGCCATGACGGCCAAGTGCGCAATTCCAAGGGCAGCCTGGAAACAGTGCAAAGTATATAGCACACACACATCTCAAATGCATTTTAAATGCCACGTAAATTCCTCACCTCACCAGCTCCAACGAACAAAATAGTGGCGTTGGCCATTGATGTTTTCGTGATCCTCAAGGAGGCCAGAAGTCCTGCTACAGCCACACCGGCAGTGCCCTGGATGTCGTCATTGAACGTGCAATACTTTGGTCGGTACTTTTCCAGCAAGCGGAAGGCATTGTGGTTGGCGAAGTCTTCAAACTTCAAGCATACAAAAGTGTAAACATTGACATGTGACATACAGCAACAAGAGAATTCATGATTTACAATATAAATGCTGTTATTACCTGGATAAGTGTGTTCTGTCCGTAACGCTGCACTACGGCCTGCATGAACTCGTCCAGGAATTCATCGTAGTCCTTGCCAGTCATACGTCTATGCTTGAGGCCAATGTACCAGGGGTCCTCGAGGAGCTCCTTTGTGTTGGTGCCAACGTCCAGCGTAATAGGCAGGCACTGGTGAGGCTTGATGCCTGCCAGTGCCGTGTACAGCGACAACTTTCCGACAGGTATTCCCATGCCGTAGGCACCAAGGTCACCCAAGCCGAGGATCCTCTCTCCGTCAGTCACAACGACGGCCCTCACATCATGCTCCGGCCTGTTTGGATATTACGAGCACTAATTAATAGCAAATTTAACTCCAAGAAATCACATGTTAAATCTGTTCATCCAAAGGGTGGACTTGATTTTGAATAGTAACAATCCACAGCTGAATGTTTATATGCACAAATTATTATTTTGTTTACTTTCAGGATGTCCCAGTAGATGATCACAAGATCGTATATTCAAGCCATACCAGTTTTTGAGGATCTGGTATATGTGCCCCCTGTCATGTATGGTGATGAAGAGGCCTCTGGGTCGCCGGTAGATGAGTCCAAACTTCTGGCAGGCCAGCCCCACGGTTGGCGTGTACACGATGGGCATCATCTCTTCGACGTGCTCACTTAGGAGCCGGTAGAATAATCTCTCATTCCGATCCTGAAACAGGTAATCCATAGTTAGTTAATTATTAAGTTTTAAGTATCTGATGCATTACGACGACAGTGTCACACCTGGAGTCCCACAAGGTAGATGTACTTGTTCAGGTCTTCGCTGTACCGGTCAATGTTCATCTTGCAGAGCTGAACCTGCTCGTCCTGGGTCTTGAACCTGGGTGGAATGAGGCCGTGGATGCCCAGAATTTGTCTCTCGTGCAAGCTGAAGGCCATTCCCTGTCAAGAGAAGTCATTAGTACTTATATCAATAATATAAGATTAATGCAACTGTTAAATCATTTATTGAAAACTTGATGGATGCAAGTAAATAATCTTGTTAGGAAATAATTGTTTGCAGGCTTGGTAGAATTGGGTATGGATCCCAATGATATAAATCCAACATAGCTTTCTTTCTCAGCAATTTCGAAATTAATATCTCAACATGCAGGCAGCCTTCGATTACGTAAGACGCTTTTTAAATCATTCAGGTACAGCTCGATCGGAATTGCAGCCGAAATAGCAATTGCACGTACATACGTCATGAGAGACCTGCTGGCATTATTATGGTACGATGAGCACCTTTGTAATTAGGATTTATCAGATTTGCAAACACACACCGCGCAATATATTTTTTTAAACACTCATTTTCGCAGCCCATTGTTGAAAGCCTCCACCCCGATTTTATTACAAAATAGGGATGTCCAGAGGCAGGCTATCTTTAGCCTCAAATTTTTGGTGCCAATCCCATTTGGAGGGCCAATATAAGACAGCACTTTCAAACAGTTCGTACTGCCTACCATTCATTACTTAAATTGCAGGTCCCCCCCGTCTCTAACATGTCAAATTAGGAACGAAACCTTGAGACATCAACAAGAATGGCAAGAAGACAACTGCTTGTTACATCGCAATTCATGAGACTATATTGGCACATATAGTCGCTCTACAAAAAACAAACAAAAAAAGCGACCAAGGTGAAAGCAATTTTCACCATTGTAAACAAATAGCAGCCGTTTGTTAACAGTTGTGCAATTGTTGCATTCTCCCAAGGCTGTTTTTTTTTTAATCCACAAAAATCGCCGCCAAATTCAAACGAACTTTGTCGTCCCCAGCAACAATCGCAACCTTTTTTATTATTATTTATAGTCACGCCTCCATGAAGCCTGCTCTACTTTTTTTTTTTTCCATTCCTATTGCAGTCTATATATACTACAGTACAACCCGCCCTCTTCCCTTGAAGGTCAGCCAAAAAAAGGAGGGCACATCCTCATCTGAACCCCATCTTGTATGTACTGTACCTTGTTGAGACGCGGATCCCTGATGTAGTCTATCCCCTTGATCATCCCTGGAGCTATGGTGTCCCCAGTGTGGTACGTCCTTTGACCCAGCTTGTCACGCTTCATGTTGTCCGCCATCGAGTTGACGCTCGCCATGATTCTGCCACTAGGCGAAGGGGTGCCGCCTCTGGAAATACACACAGCACACTGTACTAACAGGGCATGCGCACAGTTTCAGCATTACATCCTGTTCAGAAATCTATACGTAGTGCGAATCGCAATTTTTTTTATTTAATATCATTTTTAGCGGTTACATCCTGCGTGGTTTTCCCTGTGTGTTTTTTCCCCCCGGTTATATCGTGACCGTCAGTTTAATATGAACCCTGAGGCCACACCTTGTAGTACCGGTGCAGGTTCCGGGAATGTGCTAATTGCGTACATTGCCAGGAAAGAAAAAAAAAACACACATTGCAAAATAAAGAGGGGACTTACAGGAGGGCAGCCCTGATTGCTCTGGCGGAGAACATGGTTGCCGGGGAAGTTGCCGGGTCCTTTGCCCCCACAGACTGTGTGCCTTTTTCGATCCACTGAATGTATGGTGGAGGGGGGGGGGGGGGGTTAAACTCTGGTGTGGGTTGGGTGGGGTGGGGATGGTATGTGAAACGAACCTGGAGCTGCTGTGCTCTGGTGCGCGCTTCGTAACTCAAACAAGAGGACAGCAACTGCGCAAGCTGCTCTACAGATAAAAGGCATCACACCAGAGCAGGAAGTGACAAATGTGGACCATTGTTGAAGTAATATTGTCGCGTTGTAAACACATGCATACGAACTATCAAATAACAATAAAAAAATTTGGCGTATATGAAGCAAAATCTCATTATTGGACGGCCATTTGACAATGTATGTGGGCCACGGAGATACAGTGGGTGCGATATGGCTCTTACCATTATGTTGCATAAGATTTTACAAAAATTTCAATTGTATCTTCTAATAGCCAGATAGCCATTACTCCATTAGTTGCGTTGCCTCCCTCCCAAACAAGCAAACAACAAAATGAATCGGGAGCAACAATATGTGCATGAACAATAAGATACCCCAGCTTTATTCCGTATCAATGCGACGGAGATTTATCTGATCTTACGCAATCAAAATCAGGAAATGTTGGCCATGGGTCTGATGCCATTACAAGCCCCCGCTATTCCTGCGAGTTGTTTGCGTTTGAATGTAAATAATGACTTGCCAGATATTTCAGCATATGTAAACAATGCAAGGATGGTTTCGACCTTGGAAGGCCGGTTTCTGTTTAGAACCATGTCAATGCATTAATTTAAGGAGGTACAGGGCCATTATTTCCGAATATTATATTGCGTCGGGGAATTTTTTTTTGTTAGGAAGGAAAACCACCGCTCTGTAGGTATAGGAAATAAGTCAACCTTGGATAAAGAAAACGGTTGATTGCGTGACATGCAGTACTGCACGTTTGTCTACTGCACTGATCGTCAATATACTGTACACCTGTTGCGTTCGAGGCCATATTATATGTGGCAGTATACTATATGCACAATACTGCATGTCACGCAGTCAAGTCACTTGGAATAATGGAATGGGGGAAAATCGGCTCAAATATTTTGTGAAAATCACCAAACATATGATTTCCATAATTCCATCCACATGTTTTCGAATAAATAAAGGATGAACATATAATAATAAGTGTAACTGATATCTAACAGTTTTCTACTCCCACGCAACAGAGTGACACGCGTGGATTTATTAGCCTATACAGAATTATTACGTGCGCAATATTGACTCTTCCCCAATTGTGTTATTAGCTACTGAAGTTGCCATCCACACGTGCCAGCATATTTTACTGCACATAAACTTACACACAATCACTCACTGTCAGTCACTATAGAATCGTGCCCAAATCAAAGGCACCTGCTCACATGTCAATATAGCGATTAGGCTGTAATTCCGACACGTATAATGGACGCTTTAAAAAAAAAAACACGCCACATGTGATTACACAAAACTTTGTTTTTGCTGACCGATAACAATCTTCCCCGGTACAATGACATCAGACGCTATCAAGGAAGTCACTTTGAGGAAAGATGTAAAACTTCAAGTCTTGCGTGATGACAGTGGTCGACTCCTCCCGTCCTTGCAATATTAATAGCCATGCGATGAAGAAGAAAAAATCCGCCTATTTCAAACTTGAGAAGTGCATAGCCGGCAATCCGGCATAAACAACCCAGCACACACGTGGTACACAGATTACGTCACGACAAACTTTTTCCGCGTGGTTTTGTCAGCTGCACAACTTACGTCCACAGGTGCAGCTTTTGCCAGAGTGCTTCCCCGTGGAGGTGGTACACGTACAGTGCCAGGAAAGGAGCTAGCACGAATATGACCGCACTTTTCAGGGCCGACATGACCACATTTGCCCCGGGAAATGGTCTTATATACACTGACGTGTCTCGATGTGAAGGTAAAGGTCAATAACACTGCGATTTACAGCAAGTGCGGCGCAATGAGTGCAGGTGGCGGTACTCGAAAGGCTTGGGAGACATCTGGCGAGAACATTTTAGGTGGCCATGGAGCGGAGAAAAAAAACAACAGATAACGGTTTCTTAATAAAATGCTGATTAGTGCCATAAATAGATCTATTTTTTTTTTGTAGATCTGTGACTTAATTAGCGTCTATGAGTCGGCTGTACTGAACCGTGGGAAAGGGTTTCATTAGTTCGAGGGGAAACACCTTTGGATGGCTGTGAAGGTGATGTGGTGGATAAGGAAAACAATATGCATTGTACAGCATCCTGAAGCAATAAAATGCAAAATGATGCTTCAAAAATAATACAGGACGGCCAAAGTCACATGGTCGTTTGTCATTTTGACAGATTATTCTTGAGGCGTATTTTCTGATCTTCAAGTCAGCTATTTCCAGGAACAATTCTATAGAGAAATATTTGAGAAAGAAAAATTACGGGTAATGCCGTCTTCAAATTAAATTACTCCGATATGACTATCATCGTTCCACATTTCGAAGATTTTCAAAAGGTTAAAAGCCGCCCCGATTGTTTAGGAAATTACGTATCTCTGCAACACTATATAACTTGTGAGATTATACAAGATGTACAATATGCAATGATGCATTAATCTTTAAGATAAGTCATGAACACGCTTCTGCACTAGTGCGATTAGCTCGCAAGCATGCTGCATACTTGTAGATAGCTGCTGATAACTTAGCTGAAGTGCGAAAAAGTTATCCAATGAATCAATTTTTATGGGCAAACCCAACTTGCATTGATACATTTTCTCTCAAAATAATTGATAAAAGCCACCAAGTGAAATTTTGAACATAATTTCCCAATCCTTAAATTTCAACGTATATAGTGAATATGACAGATTTCTATAGAACATGCTGCTGTAATATTTGAGAACTGTCACTTTCCTGTCACTAGACATGGTCACTATTAGACTCTCATTACACTATGACCGACACATGCTAAATTACAGTTCATTGCATCAGTCATCACTCTGCGGAAATTACCTTGGGAAATCGCACCTTAGATCTTGAGGCAAGAGCAATGCTTATGCAAGCCCAGCCGATTTGTAGTTACGTCATTGCCTCTCCTTAGTTAACAATAATTTCGAAGTTACTAACTGAATTAGCCACTCGTGACGCACAGGACGGGAAGTTTACCTGGCAAGCTAACCGACTCAAGGTTGGGCACGAGCAAATTTAAAATCGAATTAAACGACACGAACAGGTCTCCATGAAGTGACGGTATACTTACTCTTGGAATCGCATGGTTACGCACTCCCAAATCACTGATCGGATAGAAATAATAAAAAATGTGCACTGTTGACTCTTCAAGCTTAGAATGTTACACGAGTCAAGCCCCAAAGCGACCTTATATAGTCTTAGGAAAAAAATGCGATAAATTATTTACATCTTTTGGCTCTTGCACAGAAAACCGGCCACAGCTTGTCACGTGAAAGGTCTCGTCTTGTAATGTGGGGGCTTTGGGAAGAACATCAGGTTGACCAGAATCATCAGATAATTATCTAATCCTAAAGTATCACTTGAGATGGGTTACGTCACTGTAAACACATCAAATTGCACCGGGATTTTTTTTGATGGGCTGTGTAACGGTGTGTACTTTTTTTTTTTTAAAACTTCGATACTTATAGCATGCTGGAATATTCTTTTGGTTCAAAATTAGATCACATATATGAACATGTGCAGTTCACATTTTCTTTCAACATCCGTCCTTTCGTGAGTTGGACTTGTTTTGCAATGTGCGATAAGGTGACTTTGATCACGGAGCGCTCGAACGCGCCACTACCTTTGGACCTTCAATATTTTATTCCGTCATACCAGGTCATACCCACTGATTTTTTTATTTATAGTCGCGTGTCAATTTGCAATAAATATGGCTTTATAAATAGTATCTAAATTGCTATTTCGAGTGATTTTATGTGGGCAGATTCTTCACAAAATATTGCACCAAAATGATACCTTGGCTATATACAAAATGAAGAGTGACTTACTGATTGGACCTACTCGCTCGGTGTTGCTTGATAGCGACTGCGACTGAGTTTCCCATAATGACGTATGTTTTTTAACCTTTCTACACACATCTGACCACACTTTCTTTCCACGCCTCCCTGAGTTTTTTTTTTCTCTTCCTTCTCTCTCATGTCCACGCCTTTTACAAGCTAAAGGAAATTGCAAAATGCTTGCCAACAACCTAATGTCCCTGGGCTTTTTTTTTACGTGTATAAAACCCGCGGATTGAAAGTTGGTCTCTTGTTTCGGTTCGCGGTGACAAATTTATTGCGTCAGAAAGAATTCGAATTTTTATCCGGAACTGCGACTAGATTTCCGCTACTTTTCTGTTGAAAAGCATGGCCTTGTCATAGTTGGACTCACACACAGGTGAAAGGTCTGTTACCTTCATGTTCCCCCCACCTACACAGCAGCCCCTAGGCATTACATGTGAGCAGAATGTGCCAAGAGGCGTGATGTTTATAGGTATACTGTTATCTTAAAAGCACAATGTCAATAAAATTAGAAGTGCGAGGTATATACTTACGGGGCATGCATCTTGTATGTTACCTGTAGAATTTTTGAAGGGGGGGAACTTACACCTTCTGAAATTTTGTTCCACTAACTTATAGAATTTTAACTTGTTTTGTTGCATGAAGTGTTACCAATAGGCAGAAATTATTGTTGTTGTGTCATAATTGTTGTTTTTTTTTGGTTGCCAGGCAAATGATTTAATACTTTATAATAGTAGGGACGTCACGAGCCTGTTTGTTACATTGTTGACAATCATTGTTACATGCATTACTATTTTTTTATAAATACGATTATTTTGTTCAATTTGACAAATCAATAAATACACTGTCATTACGACCCATTGTGACATCAGTTTCGGGCTGAATAAGTAATGATTAATAATTATGATTGAATTATCACAACAATGCAATGCAATGCAGTGGTTTAAAACCAACAGTACCCTGTTTGAGTTACAATGTAACACATGCTATGCAAGTGGAACTAAAACCTGATTTTTTTGCACTTAAAGTATCACATAAAATGAAGCATTAACACCTTTAGGTAGTTGATATAAACCTTTCTTTATTTTTTATATAACCACTAGGCAGTCATAAACATAATCACCCTTGACATACTTCTGTTTTTTTTTTACGAGGTTACGGGTACTGTATATTAGAGACAGTTCAGGGTTGGTTGGTGGTTGGTGAGTGATGTAATATAACTGCGGCCAACAGAATTGCTTCAACTGCCCATTTTTGCTGATTCCCAGGGCAGCAGCTGCAAATATGCTGCAATAAAAATTATTGCAAGCCTAACAATTGCTTATCAAAAAAGGAAATACTTCTCAGGTCTCATTTGTGAAACATCGAGGTCACAGAATAAGCGAATCTTGTGACAATATTTTTTGTTTTTAAATATATATAATGCATATCATCCGATTGTGAAAAATAGCATGCAAATTTAGCCGCCAAGGTTATTTTTTTTAGTCACAAGAGGTGCATGTCCTTTTTATTATTAGTTTGTCTTCATTAAAGCACATCTTTTTTTCTTTAAAAGGAGGGGCTCTAATATCAAAATATTACAGAGCACTATAGCATAAATATGACCATCATGTTATCGGCGTAGGAACCGAATCGAACTGCGTTTTATATACACAAAAAAAACATGACAGCAATGATTATTTTGTTGATGGGATTGGGTAGGGTGTTAATTAAAAGCGAGACACGTACATGTACATCACTGTACAAAAACTAGACTATCGTATAGACAGGACAAAAAAAAAATCATCATGCACTCAATCCACACTCGACCCTTTTTCCTAAAGGCCATCGTATAACGTCATCACAGTTTAATGTCTGGAACCATTACAAAAAGCCGTTGAAATCTTGCTAGAAAATAATAAACAAACATGAAAAAAAGTCACATCACGCCCGTATTGGGTCCATTGCGTCTTGGCAGTTGTTTTTTTTATTATTATTTACACCTCCACTTGGTCACACAACACCCATCGAGTGCAAACTCAGTCGAAAACCGGAGTTTGAAGTTTCGCTTCGTTAATCCGACTATATACCAGTGCACGTGAGTTGCACCCCCAAAATATTTTGTGTCTTGGGGTGAACGGGCCTTGGAAATGCGATGAGGTCCGATCAAAAGAAATTGTTTTCTTTTGGGGGGGATCTGGATTCTCTTCTCCCACATTCCGGATATACAATCAACTCTGGTATAACAGAATTTTCCTTTTCTTCTTTTTTTTTTCATTGAGGGCCGATATATTATAAGGATGGGGTTGAAAATAAGGGTTATTGAGCAACTGTTATGGATTCACCATAGATGTTGTTGCAGCAGGAGACTGTGGAGGATCAGTAGGCACCAGACCAGAGGCAAAACTCCTCCTGAATTGAAAGAGAGAGGTAGTGAATATTTTAGGAAAAGATACGTGAGTCGAAAGGCTGATTCATGACGGTGGAATATAGGCGGAAAATTGAGTTTTAAAATTGTTAATAAATCATTCAGGCTTTACGTCCTAGTAATAATAATAAGATAACCTTTCTTCCTTTAAACAGTTTCAGAGAGTGACTACCATTTCTTTATATAATAGCTAAAGACAATCCAACCTGAAGAAGGTGCTCCTCCAGTTTTGACCCGCTTGATGGTCACAGGGTCAACGAAGTCTCCGAACTGGTACGTTGCGTGAAAGCCTGTCCCATCAAAACGCTCGTTTGATCTGAATGATACCCGGAAGAACTTCCTGTCCGACTCGATCTTGAACTCCTTCAGCTGACCGCAGTACCGAGGGTACTTGCGGTCTCGGGTCATGAAGTTGGAGAATTCCACATAGTCGCTATCGCTGTCACCTTGACAACTGGAAAAGTAAGCACATTGAAATTGCACCTTCAAATGTATATGAGAGCTGTCATCCTAGTTGTATAGTTGCCGGCGGCGTATGACTTTCAACATTAGGAAATAGTAGCCCAGTTTGCGCAATGTCTGCATTATTTTAATTACTCTGATATATGCGTGCCTTGGCATGTTCATTTGGTAATGAAGTACTTTTCAACGCTGTCAAGTTTGAACAGACCTCATTAATATTAAACTTTAATTTACTGAAGTGCAAGTACATAGCCCGAAGCATTACTTCTGGTCTCACAGAGACTTACGGTTGTACTCCTTCGACATCGAAGTAGGTGAAATGCAGTCTGACTCGCTCCTTGTCCTTCCCGTAGAAAAAGTAGTGACACTCTGTGTCCCTCGGGTAGTATCCTTGGTAGTTTGGACTAGTGAAGGTACCATTGCTGGCCTCGCTACTGTTCAGCACGAAGGCGCATGGAAAGTTGGGCAGCTGATGACCAGATGTGATTCCGAAATCTGATCCAAGTTGGACTAATTAAATTAATTATAGTTTAATGAATTAATAGTTAAACTTACTCTCGGTGAAGGAATACATGGCTTTGAATCCTCTGACGTGTCGTGATGATTGGGTCGAGAGGAATTCCACCAGCATTTTAGGTCCATTGGACATGACTGGCATGGGTATGCTGCTGGCACAAAAGTTGTCGATCTTGGCTGCTTGGCCGTTGATGTACACGAAGATCATCACGGTGTCCATCTTCTCACAGCTGCAGTCGGTTAGAAAAGTTATAGACGAAACCCGTAGGACTGAGTTCCATCAAAATGTTTTATGAACAAAGTGCTCGGGATGAAAAAAAACAAGTTCCAATTTTACACCCCGGCTAATCTAGTTGCTTACGGGAAGATAAAAAAAGACATAAAATTTTCTCATAAAATGATAGTGCTTGTAGATGAATTTCTGATGAGAGCAACCGAATGCGCAACACAGTTCGCGCATTTTTTTTGCGAGTAAAACCTTTTAGTATTTAGCAGAAATATTAGGAGTTGGGATATTTGGCTTATTTTTTTGGCATTGCACAGAGAATTAATATCCGGTATGCATATTCACCATTTCAAAACCACTTAGGCCACATGGAGCATCAGATGTGTGGATCTATGACATTATCATTATGCAGAACGATCATCGCATGCAAATATGCTCAAATATTACAGTGTTTACACAATTAGTGCGCAAACACGAGTACCGAGTATTTAATGCATGTAAAAGGTACAGTACAACTGCCCGAGAACCTGCAATGCAACGTGTAAAACGACACGGTCACTTCACTCGGTCCACATTTTCAAATCCAAGGCCCATTTTTTTTTTGAACCTCCCCCTCCTCCCATTAGGTGAGCCCAATAGGATAATTATTCATGAATCGCAGTTGCAGGATAATGGACCGCTGTGGGAAGGAATGATGGACCCCTCTCTCATTAGGAAACGGTGTAAAAGTGAAACATTTCCGGACTAAACTGGAAGTGGACATTCCCATGGGCAGCGTCTGGATAATACTGGGCGTCTAAAAGCAGCCCCCCCCCCCCAAAAAAAAAGCAAATATTCCAATTCGAAGTTTGCAAAATACATCCGTATACTGTATGTATGCAAAAAAAAGGGCGGCCGAAACTTAATTAAAAATGGTGAGGGCTTTAACGGATATAAAAAGTTGGCCGGCTATGTCTCTGAAAAGAGGCCGAAATATTTCATAATTTTCAGAAACTCTGGGAAGGAAAAAAACTGGTTCATAAATCGCCATGATATTATTCACTTCATTTATAAACTTGGCTTGCAAGTTGCAATATTATATATATATTTTTGGAAGCCATTTTTTTTTCTCAGCAGTAATTTCAGCATTTGATGAAGAGAACTGGATTTAAAGAACTCTGCGATGATGATGGATCTAGGGATGCTGCAGGGGGGGTATAGAAGATGAAAAAAAAATCTCTGGAGAAGAAAAAGAAGGGGGCTGTATAAAGACGTCGGAAACGACATTCTGAGAGACGAACGTCGTCGACGCCTTTTGCTTCTTTTCTTGATGTTCCTTCCCATAATATACTCTTTCCTCTGATCTTCTTCAGATCAATAATTTCCTTTCCGGTTCTACCCCCCACGTCACAAGAAAAGAGAGAAAAAAATACTCTCAGAGAACACAAGAGTTCTATAGGAACATTTTTTTCACTCCCTTTTTGAGCTTTTATTCAATTATTTTTTTACCATTTTTTTTGGAGGGAGACACGTATATACCTTTTTGGGTTGTCGTCCGGATGATAGAGGTTGAAGTCTGTAAAAACGACTTTGACTCGTTCACGACCACGCCCGGAAAATTCGTATCGACAGTGACTCTTAGAATGGTAAGAGTTGGGGTAATTCGGGCTGGTGAAGGTTCCGTTTTTGGCTGTGTCGCTGCTGAAAGACTGGTCGCAGTTGGTCACTGGAAAGACAAAAGAACGGTGCAATTATTTGAGTGGAAATCGATTTTGGGAGGGGGGGGGGGACCAATAATTTATATCTGAAGTTGTACTTGGAAATGGCATTTTCGACTAGATTTTCATCAGATGCATTAGCCAGGGTAAAAAAAAGTCGATAATCCATATCGGGTTCACACGGGTGTCGTTGAGGTCGTTGCGGAAATATTGATATATTTTCGCTTAAAAATCGTATGATTCATAAGGAGTACAATCACAAATATTATTTTAGAAACCTGCTGGGCTGAATTCTTTCTCTACAGTTAAGTACAACAATTGGCAAAATTAAAGTGATGGCAACAAATATTTATTTGCAGACGCCCTATACAATCGAGGAGGCTACATTGTGGGTTAGCCTATTGTTGCAGTAAAGCCCTTCAATTTCCCTTTCAGCATATCAATTTTTGCAGCCCTCTCATTTGACATCAAAAGCAACTGGGGCCATTCATATGGATGCAAAACTCTGCGGCAAAGAGCGGTTTCCTAGAATATTGCTCCAAAATGAAGCCTTTTTGGGATCCCCATAAATAATGTATATCTGTAGTGGCCAACCCCTCCTGTATTTGTGAGTCAGAAAAGACAAAAGGAAAGTTTCCGAAAAAAAAAAGAAACCCTGTTTTTTTTTCTCTCCCAAAGAGCGGAGCCAAAAAATAATCTAGTCTCTCGAGGGAACAAAAAAAGAAGTTCCCTCTCCCCCCCTCCCAAAAAAGAGGCTAAAAGGTGCATAGCACTGATATTTTGCTATGACTCTGAATACAAATCGTTCTGTAATCAAGACGCAGCCGCGTTTTAGTAAGTTTGGCCCAACTCCAAAGGAGATCCCTCCCACTGCCAGTGCAATCAGATGAGAAGGAGGGTGTATCTCAGTCGCGTTTGGCAAGCTCATCACGTATTTTCGACTCATTAACTTCTCTACCCCCCAACCTTAAAGCGATAACTACCTTGAAGGGCCCCCGATGCGTATTCTAACGCCCGGGTGGGGCTTTCTATAACGATTCTTTGGCCCGGATTTGCAGCAGGATTTGCAGGGGAGGTTGTGTATAATTTACAGAAAAATTGTTCAGAGTGATAATTTCCACATTTCCTATAATAATCATATGCATCCAAGAGTCTGTAAAATTATTCACGTCATCAATATTATTTCAGGGTGTAGTACCAATAGGACCCATCAGTGTATGATTTGCACATGATATTCAAGCCTTAGACTGAATCAGTCGAGTCATATTTTCTGAAACTTGCCGGTCACCCATGTATAACTGCAACACTTTGGCCACGACGTCAGCCATTCAGGAAGCCTTTATTCCTCTGGCAAGGAAACCCATTTGGACATTATTTACGGCCTCAACTGGGCTGTAAAACTATGGGGGAGGAGGGTCTCCATACTCCATCCTTTTCCTCCTTCCTGACATCCCTTTCCCTGTTTCTCTCAATCTGGTTTTAGTCCTAGAACAAGATGGAACTGGACTTCCAAAAGATGTGGGTGGGAATTGCCCGGTGCAGATGTCCGAATGATCCTTTTTTTCGTAGGCCACTGAGGACCCGACTGTGGCCGCAAGAAAACCCGAAATTAAATTGCTAGGGGGGGACCCCCCGACTTGAGGAATTGGTTCCAGGAGAGAGTGGATGCTTGGTCCAGAGGCTAGATGAAAAGGGTTGAAGTAAAACCCCTCTACCTGCTTTATGACCCGCGTCTGCTCGGAGGCCATTTGCACTGAGAGAGAATGACCTGATTGCTCTGTATTCCAGGAGAAGTGGGAATGAAATGGGTGCAAGTCCGTTTATGTCTTCAAAAAAGTAATTATGCGACCTGTCATATAGCTACAACCACAGCCATTAAAAAGAAATTAATACCGTCAAACGTGGTGAGATTGTGCCAGTACATTTTTTGGGCCTTGTTGCCTTATTGTTTTCCCTATGAGATTAATTCGGCTTTATTTAACAGGCTGGGTAATATCCGCCAGTTGCTTCCGGAGAGCTTCAAAAACCGATTTGAAGTCTCGCCTTTTCGCTAAGTAACAATTGCATGGCGTCTCTTGCTTTTAATCCAAGGGATCCCACGCTTAATCACGGGTCCGTAGCATGACTGCAACTTGAGTAAAGCTCCAGGAGATTACCGTGATTAGATGGTGGAAACAGTAAATCGAATCTCAGGAGAAATTTTGTTTTCACTCGGTGGTTAAGAATAGGACCAACAGAGCGTGAAGTTATGATGCGGCCTGAAACCAGGATTATCTGGAGGCAAACAAAAACAATGGGCTCTTTTGTTGTTGTTTGCTTTTCAAACAAACACAACAGATGCCCCCTCTGGCCATTATTATCGAACCTGGTTATTCACGCCAGCTCCCGGGTTGATCCAAACTGTTTTTTTGGGGTGTAATTATCAGCAGTAAGTTTAGGCACCTACCTTCAACAGTTGACTCTTTTGCGAGCCCGATCGGAAGTAGCGCAATGTAGAGCAGGTTTAGAGCAATCATGATGTTGCGGCGTAACTGCCAGGAGCTCATTATTATAGGTTTCAATCGAGTCCAATCAAGGGAAGCGAGTGGTTCGGGGAGACCATCAAAAACTATTCGCATTCAAGCCCTGATTATGCCGAGTTTAGTTTGGCGGTCAAATGCGAGGCGGGCCATAATCCGGCTGTCCATTGACGACAAGTACGATCCACTCTAGAGGGGGACAATTTTTTTTTTCCCGGGGTGGTCCTCTCTGGATAGGGTCCAACCGCGATTAGAGGGCTAAAGCACACATCCGGAACAGCGGAGCAACATGGCACACCGAAAAGATGGGTTTCTATAGAGAGGGGTGGGTACACTGCCAAAAAACTGCGGCTCTTGCTGGGAAGGAAAACTCTCGGTTGTGTCCCTGGACCAGGACAGCATCAGAGGAGAGGGTGAGAGGGTGAGGGTTGTTCAAAATCGGGCGACGCCTGCGCCCCTGGGTCGGCCCATGTGCTCTACTGGCTTCCCAGCTTCCCGGTCGATCAATGATGCTTCTTCCACTTGTAAGAGGAGCGCACCGTGCATGAAACTCACTGTCCACAGATCGGGATACAGTAATTAAAGGTGTGGCGTTTGAGTGCCTTTGAATTGGGGGGAGGTCCATTCAAAGGAGGTGCAACATGCGAAATTTCATTTACAATTTGTAAATACCACCTAAACACAACACCTCAGATCTTCAAAATATGAATTGCTAAAATTATGTAAAGCACAATAATATTTTTCAGATTAGACCGCGAATACGTTCAAATATAAGCTGACCTACTAAGCTTATGAAATGTAGGAATTTTTCTGAATGACGTGACATCATGTGTGTGTGACGAATGTGTCAGGATAAAAATAGATGCAGCCTAGATGAATGAATGTGTGGCACGATGGCATTTAGTGTGATTCATGCGGCTTGCAAACAGTTACAGTGCGTGTGAATATTTAACGAGCATGTAATTCAGAACTGTATGAAGCAGGGTACAAATCGTCCGACTGGAAAATGACTTTTATTATAATACATTGTATGTCGCACTGTATACTGTAATTTGACGTACTTATAGGTGATCCAATAGTACTGTATATGTATCAGGGCTCTGCGACTGCGACTTCTGCAGAACCAGCGGCTTTTGATCGTGTGGCTTGTAAGGAAAAGGGGAGATTTCGAATTCTATCCAGGTCTGGCTTTTCACAGGCGAACAGATGGTATGCGGAGTATCATATTGCTCTGAATGCCATCTTTTCGAGTGTGAAAACCCGCAGTCCAGAAGGAGACCAGGGTATATATATAGGGACAAGGAATTCGAAAGGTAACACCTTTTCTGTTATGGCTTGAGAAGAATAATAGACGATGCTTGAATCTGACCACAACAATACTTCACACGAGCTATATAATATGTTGTTGAATGATTGAATACTGTTTGAATCGATCCACTGGAGCGACATGTGTTTGATGTCTTATTGCGGCAACTCAAAATTTCTATTTATTTGTTTGTTTATATGCGGTTATAGACATACGGTACTTAAGGAAGTGCTCAGAGATATGGGGAAGGGAGAATAATAACAAAAAAAACTCAAGTACATACAGTAGATAACCTGTACAAATTTTTTACATGTGATTTTTACATGTTTCACACGTGATTCATCAATTGCCTGACCAAAAGATCGAACCCAGGACCCCAAAGGTACCGGTATGTAATCATATAGTACAAAGATCACTGGATCAAAACTCCAAAGGTTTAACAAGATTATGAAGTCTGTATTGACATTGCAAAAGTAACATTGGATGTAATGCAATGACCTGCAAATATTATTGTTTGTGTCATTACTCATTGTTGGTCATGATCGTAATTGATGTTTTGGATATGGAATGTCCAAAAGGCATCGTGCGAGTGACTTTATCTGAGTCGTCTGAACCTCTGTACTTTGCTTATGTAAGAGAGAGCAACAGCCTGATGACACCTCACCTTATCAGTCAAGTCAAGAAGTGTTATACCTCTCCTTATAAGGAGCCATGCAAATTATGACCTCATTTCGCCGAATTAGATTCACATTTTGGGGGAAGGTTTTAAAGCGGCTTTGCAATTCTAGCTTTCTCCAAGGGCTATGTCGCTTAATAAGAGTTGCTGGCTGTTGAGGGGCATTTATATCACTGTCTCTTAGGAAACTGTCCTGTGCGATTAGGTAGGCCAAACTTTATTATATATTTTTTCAAAATAAAATTTCAACCAAATTCTCCCATGGTGACACCTGCAATTCCCACGATACACCTTGAGGAATTAAACATATCACTCCTATAAGCCTCGATTGCCATTTGACGATTGTGCAAGCCTTCCTCCTACTAATTCCCTCCAATCCTGGCTCCAGATTATAAGGATTTTGAGAGGAAGAGGAGAGCTAGAAGTGAAGCTCCATCATCGTTGGAATTTCCTTCTCTCTAGCTACTCTTCTCCTCTCCCTATATACCCCACCACCGATCGAAATTTTATGAACTGGAATGAGAAGATTGCGGTGGGCGCCAAAAGAAGGACTACACTGCCTTGAGTGAAGTTCACGGCTATCATGCGATAAGATTGCTGGCCAATCTGCTCTCTCTGCCCCTCGCGTTTATTGGCAGGGATTGAAAAGAACGAAGAAGAAAAAAAAAGAAGTGGAGGAAGAAAAATATTGCCATTCCAACGACGAAACTAGTAATTGAATTCCGGTGAGGGAAATCGAAATCGATCCTTAGCTTGTGGATAGAATATTTTTTTTCTGATTTTTTTGGGGGGAGCCAATGTGCGTTTGTAAGGAGTAAATCAACGTGTAGGGTCCTGCTGTAGGGTTAAGTACACAATAAAATGACGACTATGGGTTTGAGGGATATTGGTGCTGGTAGTTGCGGGCTGGCTAGATTCTGAGGGTCAATAGGACTTAGCTAGAACCCGGAGAGGTGTTGTTTACGAGGGAAGTTTCTGGGCACGACATGGCTTTGCTACCCGAGTTGCACACTCGTTTATGTGGCTGTTAGAGTCATTTTTGTTGATATTTATGAGGATGGTATAAGCAAAGGCGTATTCTAACCACATTTTGAACATC